>JBBPFQ010236612.1:0-16880 GCA_037974815.1 Kaempferia elegans | reverse complement strand
AGCATAAAATATATTAGTATTTGCCACAAAAAAAATGGAAAATTGCATGCCTATTATGAAAGCTACATCTGTTGCTATTACCAGATAAAAATTTGAAAAATAAGGTAGGCAATCCTAAAACATCAAACATATAGCTTCAGTTCAACTGATATAAAGAAAAGAATTTAAAATAATGAAATGTCACCTTTATTATATCCCTTATTGCAAATAGTCCGATGCAAACTTCTCCATTTACCATCCACTGCTTGTCAAGAAAATATATAACCAAATTATGTAAATATATTAACAAGTTATATACTAAGGGAAATGAAGACAAACAAAGGATATGTGTTTTTAAATTAAAACATATTTAACAATTTATCCAGATAACAAAAGAAATTGGATGTAAAAAGAAATAGAACATGACAGCCAGTATAGTAACCAAGCAGGTATCTCCTCTATGCATGTCCTCTCTCACCCCATACCACTCATTCCCAGCACCTTCTCTTCCTAACTCAAGCTATCTTCCCCTCACCAGCACTCTCTCCCTATCTCTGTCACCACTTAATTTCTCTTCTTACAGGCTGGATTTGCAGAAGTTCTCGATCTGAAATTTTCTTTGCTTATTTTACTCTAGTTCAACTCTTTATGTTTGCCTTCAGTCTAAAATAATTAAGCTTCACCCAGGCCAATTGAAGTTTTAAACATCAATAAGCATTCATTAATGCACAAACACCAGCAGCATGACCTAACAGTATGTTCTTACAAACTGACATCAGTAGAGAGGATCCTACTCTACCTTAAATTGTTTTTGATATATTAGTCATATTAAACGCCCCATGTACATTAAGCATGGAATAAAATAAAATAAATTGTTTTCTTATAGGTAATTAGAAAAGCTAAATAGCTTTTCCACTCCAAGATGAAGTCAAGACAGACCAACCTGCAACAACTATATAATTGACATAGGTTGGCAACAGCCATGTATTGACATGAGACAGCATAGAGAAATTGAAACTGTGTTTCATGTATTGCAAAGACTGTGACTGGCATCGGTAGAGTCTCACATTTAATACGAGGATATATAAAATAAATTGTTGTTGATATGTTAGTTATATTAATCTGTGTTTCATCCAAGTGTCGTATACATTAATAAAAATAATATGTTACAGTAAATAGAGCTTACACAACTCCATAAGACAGTATTGCTTTAAAAAATAAAACAAGAAGTTAACAATGTGCATCAGCTTATTTTTCAGTAAAATTACTTGCAGAATCTCAACTAACAACACAGTTGTTTTCTTGGTTATTATGCTCCTGATAAAAAATAAAAGACACGGCTTCTTTGAACATAAAACCCCTTCACAAATCTTAAAATGAACTAATCCAAGTCAAGCATTACAGTTGAAAATTCCATTTTTAGTTAAAATAGTGAATGCTCTCTGAAACAAATTACACCTTCCTGGATAAACACTTGAACAGTGAATGCTCTCCAAAATATGCATTACATGCTTAATAACATGTAGTAAAAGATGAAATAGACTAAAAACAAATAACCTTCTCAGTTCGACAATTAGGCTCACAACTATGGTTGATAAAACGTCCCAAATTTCCTTTTGCACATGCATCAATTACCTGAACCAAGTAGAAAAAGAAGGCTAGTTATCTGAAGAAAATTAACAAACAAACATGCATAAGATCCACTTGATTGACTATTATGTAGTTGATATTTTTCTGTTAATTTTTTCCTACTTGATAGAAGATAGTGATGAATTAATAATTGGGAATGTTAAAAAAATTTATAATCATGATTTTGAAAAGCAATAATCTGTGAATCGTATTCCCATTACATCTCAGATATTATTCGTCATGCACAAAATATTATAAAAAAAAGCCTGAACCATCTAACATTTTCTGTAACGTACAACAGTAACAGTGTTCTACAGACATCCATATTGAAATTTATTGACAAACATAGATCAATGCAAGGGTACGACAAAACCACAACTTGCACTCATGATTTTAGAAAAGAAATCATCAAAGATTCCAGCCCCCACTACGGCTCAGATCTTTATTCATCTTTAAGCGCAATGTGAAGGAAAAAAAATTAAATCATCTAATGTTTTCCGTAAAGTATTGCAAGTGATGGTACTAGTAATAAGTGAAGAAAATACAAGTCTTTTTTACATACTGCAAGCCAAGATATGTTGCACGCAAGCATTGAATGTTATGACAAACTAAAAGAGCAATGATATTTAAAAGATAGGGTAAGATGAATAGGCCAAACCTCACCACCATTCAAGGTCATGAAGTAGAAATGCTTCTGACCACGGGAACCGTAATCTCTTTGACGGGCTTCATATGTAGCAAAATCAAGCACCTAGAAAATTAGCTAACTCAGTGAAATTAATTATCAAAAAGAAATAGCAAGATGATTATTCAACTTTGTCGATATGTTGAATTGTCATTATTGTCAATTGATGAGGTAAATAAATTAATGAAAAATTGGAACTTTTGTTAGAAGAGAGATAAATCACATTCATGCACCATATATACACATCTATCCCATTGTAAAAAAGAACAAGTAAGAACAGAAAAGGAATTTTAATTCTACCTCTCCTACATACTCAATGAGAAACTGTCCACGGGATACATTATGAAGTGACTGGAGCCCGAATCCTTTTTTCCCACAAGGAATTGACTTGAGTCTGGAATATTTGCGTTTCTGGAACTGCTTCCAAAAAATTTACAATGAAACAGAGTCCATATGTTCAACCAATAAGTAGTAGATGCAGACCTGTTGATTCGAGCAAAGCTCCCCACATGGGCAGGTTCCTTTGACACACTCTATGTTGAGCATCCGGTTCAAACATTGATCTCTACAACCCAAACTGCCATCTGAAGGAGGCTTACAGTGACAAACCATGATCTGCTTTTTATAAAAACAAACAAAGGAAAAATGAGGATGATCATAGGGACCAAAAGAAATGAGAACCTGCATATTCATTTAAAAAGGGAAGAATTAAATTTTAAAAAAAAAACATTTCTTTTATAAGAGATAAAGCAAGATGAGCCTAAGAGGTATGCCACCGACTAGAGTAACACACAGGAGGAATAGCTATGCTGATGACTAGCACTATTTTTCAAAGCATCAAATTTAGATGAAAGTCAAAAGCATTTCTACACACGGACAGTATTGTGGTAACTGGTCAGTGGATGACTTATTTTCAAGCTTGATGGGATAGCATCTCGGAAAGAGACTTCAGGCACAAACAATAATGCAATTCCATTTTGACCCCAATAGTCACATATTATAAACAATGAAGTTGCATTTTGCAGACAAAGGCTAAGGAGTATTTTGACAATAATCAAATTCAAGGCAGTTTGCAGAAGAGATAAAACCAAATGTTTTGGAAGCTAAAACTGAAGGGTCAATCATTTGCCCTACTGATTCGGTTTTCCAGTTCAACTGAATGTTTTCTATTAATTGAACTGGACAAATTTTGCCTTCCATTCCTAGTTTAACTGATTTAACTGGTCAATCTGAGTTTATTAATGAAAATAGAGGCAAATTGAATACTCTCCCTAGTTAGAGTTCCTTTGCTTAACACGCTTCTTTAGAAAAAAAGGGTGGAAAATCACACAGCAACAAACCTGTAGAGCATTCATTAGATTAAATCTGAATCTGTATGACATTTATCACCAGCATATATATCTTTATTCCTTTCAGAAAACCAACTTGATTAAAGTTTCCCTTGTAATTACCCTGACAATTTGAGCACACTTCCTGCCCCATTTTTATCCTAATATTCATGTTGGTCACATGTCCTATTCGTCTTTCATCTCTCACTGTCTGCTGTACTACTACTTACCTCTATTTAAAGTATCCTTCTTGAGTGGAACAAAAAAAGGAAAGAATCCAAAACCAGAATTGTTTTATCTACAAAATCTACTCCAGATCCCAACAATCCTTACCCTACATGAGACCAACTTCAGCATAAATATTGGTTTGTTACTAAAAGCAGCAAAAATATGTGTAAGCTACACTTCAGTAGTATTTCTATATTTTTAATAGATGCATAAAACAAAGAAACCATGACAACGGCAACACATCAAGTCTAGGGAAGATACATGGTGGGATAGCTCCCACACAATGCAGGGTGAAAAGTAAAGGTAAAGAAATTTTATCAATTAACTCCAAAACATTGTCACCACTGACAACTGCTGTACATCTATTGTTCACAAAGAAAGTTCAAGATAATTACGAAGTAAAGATGTGCGTAAACTCTGAAAATCAAACACTAATTACACTACTGCATAAAGAATTTTAAGTGATGATAGCTTCCTAAACCTCATCAATTGTCTGACTTTTCCGATTACGATGGAGATACACATTGGATTTTATAGGTACCCAAGGAGCTGGCTGGTTAGCTGAAAATGACGGAAAAAATATGGATCAAAAGGATAACTGTTAAAATGCTCAAGTACATGTTAGTTATACGACTGATATATTTGCTTTATCAAATAGCTCATGATTCTACCAACCTAATTTTGACTTTACAGGTAAAACAAAATTTTTCTTAGGAGCATCTTCATCGCAGGAAGCATCAGTAATCTCCAATTCAGCATTTATCTCTGAATTTGTCTTCTCTTGTGGTATAGAACAATCAGCAAATGCCTTGTCTGTGTTATCCTTGCAAGTCCTGGAAATATTATAACACGTATAAGTCTAGTGCATATCTAAAGGGATCTGTAAGATACATATCGGTTACATACCAATCAAACATGACATTACACCACCAAAATTCCATTTAAAATGCACATCTAACCAAAAAGAGTCATCTAGAGAACACATAAGAGAATTATCGATTCAAATACATGAAAGAATCTAGTGAATTGATAAAAAAGGTAGAAAACTAAAACAATTTTTCATCAAACAAATTATTCTGTTTGTTATGAACAGCTATGTTTTACTCTTGGTATGTGAACTGGAGCCGCTGCAAGAAGCTAAAGTTCCTTCCTCTTAAGCTCAAACATGTACAAAATTACTTAAGGTATGAAGTATCTGGGATTAGGTGGGTAGTAAAAAGCTGAGCAACATTAAGCAATTGCAGTTAGCAAAAACTACAAAAGGTAAAAAATATAAAAAATGTTGTTACAGTGTAACATTACTTGTGGCCCTATTTTTGCATTGTAGCCTAGAAATTTTGAAATTTTACATTTCAATCCTTCAGAAATATATTGTTACTGCAGCAACAATAACTGTAAAAAAACAAAGGAAGGAAAAAAAAAATCTACATCAACACAAGGGAAAACAAGGGTTGTTTGAAAAAGGATATCATCTCATTAATTAGAGATGACATAAATCTACAATTTTAACATCGACAAAGCTTGCATCATCTCAGTATTATCACATTGTGTCTTTGAAAATTCCTTTTCATATTTAATTATTTTCCTCAAAATTTGTGTATACAACAACAACAATCAAGCCTTTTTGTGTATATCATCAAAAATTATTTATATAAAAAACATACAAAAACTTATCATATTGTTCTCTATTAAAAAATATAATCATTAACATTGTTTTACTTGCAGTTTTTTTTTTTTTTTTTTTTTGCACTATATTTATTGCATTGCTTCATTTTATATTTATCATTTTTTGTCAATATTTGCCCCTGGGGCAAATATTTGCCAACTACAGTTTCCCGATTTACCTTCTCACATATGGTCGTGGAATCGACCGTGTACGACCGCTGAATGGCGGATTCCACCTTTTGCTAGCATTATTTGTTAATATTTAGATCAGCACAATGGAATGAAATATCATAACCACCAAACATATGCGACATGTAGATTTTTAGAGTGAGAGATATTAGACGCATTAAATTCATGCAAACAAAATGGAAACTAAAACAATGACATCTCTAAATTTATACAAATTCATAAAGAAAAGAGGTGAGCAAATAGAGAAGAAAATGAAATACAATGCCTGAAATGTCTGCCGTCATAATTAGCAGAGTATGTGATAATTTCAATTATTGAAATTACCAAAATATTCCTGTTAGGTTAAAGATGGATTAAGCAAAGCAGAAAGAAGGTGAGATGGGATGAGCAAGTCATCTTTCTTCTCCAGCAGATTGTTGTTATGCAACACAAGCAAGTGGGAAAAAAGCAACAGGAAAGCCATCTTAATTAAAATTGGAGAGTTTTCCAAGGTCATTTATGTACGACCTATTTGCTAATTCCATCGGTCATTGATAGGATATTTTTGATATTATTCTATCAAAGTGCATGTGTATGCTGATCATTTCACTATGGTTGTATTCAATTGATGAGGCTAACCTTTTGTATAAACAAGCCAAGCACAGAAATTTTCCAATAAAAGCTAATGGTGATTCAGGATAGAGGCTGTCATTGTGTTATGATGCCCAGTTTGGTTCAGAATTTTATTACAAAAAAAATCTAAAATCTTTTCTCATTTCTTAGAAAATAGAATCGTAAAGTTGAAAAAAATAAATTAAATAAAAATTTAGAAGTGACTTTTTTACATATTTAAATTCATTAGAGGTAAATGATGTGATAATTTTTTTTTTAATTCTCAGTGACTTTATTATAATTTCGTTTCTTAGAAAATAGAATCTTAAAGTTGAAAATAATAAATAAAATAAATATTTAGAATTGACTTTTTTACACATTCCAATTTATTGAAGTGAATGATGTGATAAATATTTTTTCTTTTTATTTTAAAAGATTTTATTTTAGTTTCCAAAAAATGCAAACTAAAAATAGAGAAGTTTTATTTACCAAACAAAACCTTGACACTTCAAAGATGTAACCACTTCAAAATGCCCAAAAGCACCATGAATTAGTACTATTATATGATAGTCAATCAAAACTCTCTGTGAGCAAAAATATAATATTTAAGTAATTGTGGTATACTGTCATCAACATAAAATTGACTACAAAAAAGGATGTGTCAAGTTTAGTGTCAATGTATTAAAATAATACATGTGGGATACTCTCTCACGGCAATCTAACATTTAACATCAAAAAGAACACATCTCAATTTCTGGCACTGCAGCCTGAATGCATTAAAGCTTCTATTTTCTCTCAATCAAATGAACAAAATGCATAGAATTCCCACCAGACAATACTCAGTAATGCAAATCATTTCAGATTTGTTCCACATCAAACATTCAGGTTTTAGTACTATATCTGACAAAGCAGATTATTGTCCCAGGAATCAAGTCTCACGTCAGAAATAGTATAGTAAACATTAAATATGGTGATTAGTTCCTAAATGACTAATAAACAATAATAGCCATTTATTTATCCATTTCATAAACCATATAGGATTTAAGCGCAAATGTTTCTAAAGTAGAATAGAGGAAATCATAAAACATTATATAAGATATATTAGTACAAAATTGCAGTAGCAATTGCATACCAGTTACAGTTAGTTTGCTCAATGGTATCTGCAAGTGCAGTTGGTATGCATCGCCATTTCTGGCAATCATCACAAAGCACCCATGCTTGCCTCTTTTGTAAAGATTGATTATCTAATCCAGTGCTACTGTTCTTCAGTTCCAACTCATTACCTGCAGGTACCAAAATGAGTGTGAGAGAACTATGTCAAAAGTTACATTGCAACAGTAATCATGTCAATTCCTCTCATAAGTACCTCATGTCTAGCAGGCTAAGATTTTAAAAGGATAAGTGCTAAAATTTATAAGCTGATGTAGTTTAGGCTTGATAACAAGCAAAAAATTTCTCTCTTATCAATTACAATTAACTTACAAGTTAATGTTGGAGACCCTGACGTGCTCCTGCAAACTTCCTGGACAGCATCTAGTATCTGGTTTTTCTTTTTGTTTCTTGTCTTCTCTAATTTCACTACATCATGTTTCTTTTTGTCAAAAGATTTCAGTCTGTGAGGTCTTGAAGAATCAATTTTAGTTGCTTTCCCTTTCACCAAACTCATTCTACTTTTTGTTACTTTCTTTCCTTTAATTTTATCAGACATCAACAATTCTCCTTCTGGCTGTATATTCCTGATAGAATTATCAAGCAATGTCCAGGTTTTGGACTCCAGCTCTGGCAAGGGTTCTTCACTGTGGTCCAACTCTGCCTTTCCATGGATACTAGACTCACCAAGAAATGACCTTATGGAAGCTTTCCTGTTGGCCTCATTTTTAGACTCTAACGATACAAGATTTTTTCCCCTATATCCATTGCGTTTCTTCCTAACATATTTTAAAGGCTCTGCAGCTATGTTCTCAGTCTTTAAATTCTGAAATTTATCATTGATCAAAGTATCCTCATATAAGTCATCTGCTTTTTGCCTGGTCTTTTCAACTTTTTCTACCAAGACTTTCTTATTTCCAGTTTGATGCTGCATATCCAACGGTAAAACCAACTGATGATCTTCTCCAGTATCCTGGAGCCTCATAATATCAGAATCAGTGGGAATGGCACTCGCAACTGGATTATAAATATCAGAGTCAGGTGAAGATTCTTGATCGAGCAACTGTTTGTCAACAACCTTGTGAACCAAGGCTTCCGGGCCCATTTCAGATGAAATACCAGGGCACTCCCCAAGCATGTCATCAACAGATACATCTTGTGTTAGAGTACTTTCAATGTCCTTATCAGCTTGCTGTCCATCTTGTTGAACAAACGATAAAACATGAGCAAGCACACCAGCTTCACCATGTATATTGGGTATGTCCACTTCAGTAGTACTACTCGAGTTTGGTAAAGCAATATCACGGACTTCTACAGAAAAATGAGAATCAGCAACATTCAGGACATTCAGATTCTGATTATTTTCATCCTTTAGGCGGATGGAATCAGTTGAAAAGGATAATTGTGTTTGCCGTGATTTAACAATATTACCTCTGCTACCAGTTTGTATTTCCCCTTTAGCTCTTCGGTACAGAGTTCTTTTAAAGGGTTTATTCTGAACCTGATCCAGAACAAAAGAGGATGTTCCAGGCCCATCATTTACTGTGAAAGATGTCATTAAGTTGGAAGCTTCACCCCAGAGAGATCTTCGTGCCATTCTATTGAAGCAGCTTCTTTTCCTTGTGGGTTTAATTTGTATTGAAAATGATGAACTGCCATCAACTACAGTCTTGCACTTCCTTGTTTTATTCCTTTTTCTAGTTAAGTGATTGGGCTTTGAATCCATCTGTTTATTTCGCAAGGACACAGCACGCTTTGGATTGGTTCGCCTAAAGACAATCGTAGGATCAAGTTTTGAATCAACCATCCCCCCTTCACTCACCTTTCTACAGGATTCTTTTACATCGCTACAGCTAGTAGATGACATGTTAAAATTACCAGTGGCTGTTCTGTCATAATCGGTTCCTGGTGAGGGATCAAAAGAGTGACCCAATGCATTTGTACATGCGGTAAATGATTGCTGCAAGGATGATCCCGCTCCTGAGATGCAAGAAGCAACTTCCTCAAGGGAACCTTCGCTTAATCCTCTGGCTATGTTTGAAACGAGATAAACAGCTCTGTCAACAGTCTGCTGAGGTGATACAAATTTTCCTTCAACACAAAAAGCATCTTGTCTCACCTCTCTCAAGGAACTTGACCATAACCCCTGGTCATCTAACGAATCAAATGGCTCATGTTTTTCATCATTGCCACAATCTAATACAGGTAGTTTATCCTTGGGAAGGCTACATTCAAGTCTGTCAGTATCTAAAAAAAGTGTGTCCTCCACTTTACCAACTACAGAAGAACCAACACATGTAGCATCCAAGTTATCAGAAAAAGCAATGCAAGGTTCCACTTGCTGAGGTGTTAATCCATCAACGCTGATTGAGGAGCAATCAATTGTTAGTCCAGAATAACTCAGAGGAGGTTTTCCACCTCTCTTGCAACCTTTCTCATTGCGGGACTGAGCAATTGAATCTTCAACTTTTAAGGGGCCTGCTGCTTCAGAAGTTTCAGAAACATCTGCAGATTTTAGTGATGATGACAGGCTTGGAATTCTATGATGCTTTTCTTCATCAATAATCTTTGCACCCTTTAACAACTGTTTGTCCTCCAAGTCAAGGTAATCGCTCATTTTGACAGAACAAACAGATCTTTCGTATGATTCAGTGTTCTCCTTCCTGTTATCAGCACTGGAAAGAATACCTCTGCCATCACAATCAAAACAAATTGTGCTCAAAGACTCTCTAGGTAGCACATCTGTAGTTGTATCTGGTGTTATAACACACAGACCTTGGTCTGCAACATGGTCAAATTTTTCAAAAGATGGCAAATGGTTCTCATAACTTTCATTAGTCTCCTTCATATCCTCAACATATAATCCAGCTATATTCATAGATTCAACAGAATTACCCTTCCAGTTATCTGATATGAAGTAAGCTAAGTCTTTTGCTGCAACTGTTTTTTGGTTTTCAACTGAGACTCCCTGTTTTATAATAAGTTTATTTCTTTCTTCCTCAACTCCTATAAAACAACCAGATTTTTCATTTACATCCTTTATCTCCTTGATGAATTCTGCATGCTTGTTTCCAGAACTGAAAATAGAGAGGCCTTCTAAATGGGTATATCCATTCACATTATTGAACTGCTTTTCAGTTGCACCAGTATTGTCATCCGCCAGCAGACAAAACTCTTCAAAGCTTGGTAATTCCTCCCCGTTTTTCCTATAAACAAACCCATCATTGTTCCCCTCAGGTAATTCATCTCCACATGCTCCCGGCGATCCAAACAAAATATCTTGATCGCCAAAGGAATCCCTCATTCCTAAGACAACCTAAACCATACCCAAATTGATCGACAAATGATCCAGCCACCTGAAATAGAAGAGGGTCAATTGAATGCCTAAAATAACAGTTTTTATCCCGTTACCGAACCCACAAAAATCAAGAGCGCAGAAAGAGAGGAACACAGCCGAAGAAAGGCATCAAATATATGGCCATAGAAAACCTACATTGAAAACCCTTGAAAATGTCGACCCGAAAATCCGCCGGAACAAAATCTCCCAAAGGGAAAGCGATAACCCTAATCGTAATCACAGAAACAGCCAATCCAGAGACGAAAACACGCTTTCGTCAAAACAATCCAACGACATCACCCAAAACCAAACCAACAACAAAAATTCAGAAAACAAAAAAAAAATTACACGCGGTACGCCGAATACCTGACGATCCTAGGGACGATAAAAGGAGACTCAGCGAGAGATCGCCACCCCGTCGGCGTTCATCCACCCCTCTCTCTCTCTCTCTCTCTCTCTCTCTACCTCCGTCTCGGTTGGTGTTCCGGATTTAATAATAATCAAAAAACGAAAATAAATAGGACGGCGGCGCTTTATAGAAATTGTTTTTCTTGCCTTCTACGATTTCGGATGGGGCAGATACTTCTTCGACTCGTTCACCTATCCACCCGTGATTATCTTGAGAGAGGTCCCACATGCGGACCCAACCTATTTAGCCAATAATATCCTTCCACGTCAGAAAAATCTCTCTTGGGGTGTGGGAGATATATTCCCATGCTCCTTACGCGGAGAGAAGGAGAAAAAATTTTATTTATTTATTAATTATATTATTAAATGATAATTGTGTGTAAATATAATATATTTATTTATGGGTGCCTAGATATAGTAAAATGTACAATTTGAGACGAGGAATGCAATCCAAGTGTCGGTCTTGGCCAAAAGATTTTGGCCGTTTAGGTCTAGGTCTGAATTTTTTTTATCTTTTTTATTTTCCTTTAATCTTAATTAGATTTCAGTTTAATAGATGTTGATGAGGGAAGGTTTACAGTGGTGAAATAGGTAAGGATTTCAAAGGAGATTTTAAGAATCTTGGGATTCATCTTTAATTGCATTTTGAGTTATTAAGTTCAGCAAAAGTATTGGTGGTATATTATGTATTCTTCGGTCGGATAACATAGTTAACTAAGAATAGTTATTCCGTTAGATTATGAATTTCTATTTTGAGTCATTTGGATGATGACAAATGCGTCATTCGTCGAATTTGAAAATGCTTTCCTACCGAGATTTTGGAGTCATTTGGATGGTAACCAATGCGTCATCCGCCGAACTTGAAAATACTTTCCTACCGAGAATTTGGAGTCATTTGGATGGTAACAAATGCGTCATCCGCCAAACTTGAAAATACTTTCCTACTGAGACACCAATTTCCCTAAATGTTAAGATCCGAACTCTACTCACCTATTGAACTCCCAACAGCTCTAAACCTTGTTCCTTTCTAGCATTGTCATCTACTACTGAGTACACACTAATCTTAGGAACTCACTCCTCCCTCAAACCATATTGTTGTCATCATGAACTCCTAGTCATGACATAAATATCTCTTGAAGCTCTAATACATGTTTGTTTCATCATCCTCCAAGCAATCGGATTCGACAAAAATATTGTGATGTGTTATAAGGGATTTAAGTTATGCTTATCTATATTACTATTCTTTAGTGTGTTTGTGGGGACTCTACAAATTATAGAGAGTTTAATTGTTACTGTAAAGGATGATATAAACCATTCGATAAATCAAAAGTTTTGGAGTTGATGCTTTTTGACATTAAAAGTTCTAAAAGAAAGGCATTTAGGTAGGCAAAGAAAATCCAAGAGGTGCAACAACTTTTGGGCAGGAAGTTCTGAAGACATGAAGTCTTGGGCAAGTTAGTGAAAGTTCTAAAAGACCAATGAGTTGTTGTAGTTATGTGAGATCATAATCTCAGGGTTTACATGTTTTGGGTAATTTTTTGCAGTGGTTATGTCGATAAGTTTCGCTTGTAGAGAGCCTACAATCTAGAAAAATGGCTTTGCATAGGCCTACAAAGGCCTAAGCTAGTAAAAATGGGATTCTCAAGTGGATTGAGTTGGCTGATGATTGTTCTAGTCTACTAGCTTGTGAATTGAATTCTTTCTATTAGGTTTGAGTAGACTAAAACGAGAAGTTGAATCAACTAAATAGGATTTGAGTTTACTAAATTATTGATGAGAGGCATGTGATGTATAGTTTTTAAAATTCCTTCAGTGACCTTGAACTTTAGTCGATTGAACCAATTCGAAGAGTATGCATAGGTTAGTTATGGGAGGTCTCTCTATATAAGCAACAAATTAATGAATTTTGTCATAATATATAAGTGGATGAAATTTACATTTGATTTCTAGTCTTGTATGACCAAGATAGAAGATTCTTTGACTAGCTTAGAAATATCTTCTAACAAAACGTTTTCATTATGTAAGAAGATACACAACCTATATAAAATTTCTTTGCCTTATCCAAAGAATATTTTCATGATGGGATTCAAAGCATGGTCCATCTAATGAATTGATGAGGAGGAGGACTGGGGGTCTAAACTAGAAAAACAATACCTCATGTTAGCATTGCATTCTTTCAATTGATGTTTATTATTTTGTTGTGCTTACTCGCATAAACAAATACAAAGCATCGTGTGCACTACTAACAAGATTTTTGTCTTTGTCTAACACTTCAATCCTAATAGTTGGTATTTGATCTCATTTGAAAGTTGAGTAGAAGATACATCGGTGACTGGGACATAGGTAGCAAGGATATTGACGAACAGGAGACTTGGGGCTAGAACTCGAAATTGAGTTGGAAACCTCATACCTCAGTGCGCTATAGAGAGAGTAGGTGGAAGAGGGTACTCACGGGCATGCACACACCACAAAGAGGGCACACAGGAGTTTAGGGCGAGAAACAGGGAGGGGTCCCTGGAGTAGGTACTCCGATGCTCAAATCAAAACCAGAACAGAGAAAAGTGAAAAGTGAAAAAGGAAATGAATAGTAAACAATAGTTTTGGGCAATCAGAAGAGAAGGAATCTCAGGCAGAATCGTTTTGGGCAAGGAAGAAGAGGTCACTGCAAATTTAAGACGGGTAAGTGAGTTTATTTTGTAATTTATAGATTCTTTTGAAAGTAATAGTTCGTATTTTCTATAAAAATATAATTGCTTTACTTCTGAACATTCCTGATTACTGATTATTGATAACTGATTTCTTATTACCGATTTCTGATTTCTGATATTTCCGAAGTTTTGAGCACTATATTTAATCATGAACTAAGTGGTAGGAGTGTACATTCTGAGCACATCTGACAACTGAATACTGGCCTCTCCCCCTAGGAGGATAATGTTAGGGGATACAACTGAATATTGGTCTCTCCCCTAGGAGGATAATGCTAGGGGATACAACTGAATACTGACCTCTCCCCTAGGAGGATAATGTTAGGGGCTGATATCAGCTAAGTCATAAGGGGCATGATGCGATTTAAGTGCCCACCTAAAAGAAAAATCTGTGCATTTACTTTGTTTTGTGTATTTTGACTATTGTACTCTTAAGAATATTTGTATTGCGTTTTATCCTCCGCTTACTGGGTGACTTTGAGTCACTCACCCCCTTTTTTACCAACCATTTCAGTTAGTGACGAAAATAATACGGGAAATGAGATAGAAGATAAAAAACAAGTCGAGTTATAGGGATGGTGAACCAGCTCCAATTACGGACAAGAGAACTTGAATGTCACTGCGATTAGGAGTTCTTAATTTAGTTATGTAATTAAATTTATGAACGGTGACAATGATGTACTTTTATATTGGGAACGTAAATACTGACTTGATGTGACAATTACTGTACTACTGAGGCTGGTTGTTTTCAAACGTGGGGTTTGAAAGCAATGCCGGTGTCAGTCCCCGACCGACCAGTCCTTGGTAGCGGGGCGTGACATTTAAGTTGTAACGCCCCAAAATTTCCAAAAATATTTTACGCCATTAAATTAGCATTTATAAGAATTATTTGGAATTTATTAAAATTAATTTAGATTTTTCCAAGAAATTTACTATAAAAGGAAAATTTGATTAAGCTTGAGTTAATTAATTTTGTAAAGTTTATTGATTAAGTTTAATTTAATTAAGTTTGATTTAATTAATTTTGTTAGGTTTAATTGATTAAGTTTGAGTTAATTAACTTTGTTAAGTTTAATTGATTAAGTTTGATTTAATTAAGTTTAGGTTTAATTTGAATAGGTTTGAGTTAATTAATCTTGTTAAGTTTAATTAATTTTGGTTTGACTAAGTTTGGTTTGGTTTAATTGATTAGGTTTGAGTTAACTAATTTTTGGTTATAAAGATAGTTTTTTTTTGGCTCCCCCTGGATCATGGCCTTAATAAGGTCTATCAAGGTAGTGGATTTGATTATTGGGGATCCAATATTGGTTAAGTCCAACTTGACAAATCAAGTTAGACTTTGGAACACATGCTTGGAGCAATTTTTTATTGTTCCGATTAATTATAGATAAGTATGATTTAAATTTTTGGTTGGACTTGTATCCAAGTATTGATTGATTGTAAATGACTCTTTGCTTTCTAAGAATCAGATAAAGATTCTTGGAACAAAAAATAAACCATTATAATGTGTCGTCCCTTGACTTGAGTTTCCAAGTTGGAATTATGTTCCTCTAGTTGTTGGACTTTAGTTGAAGTTCTAGCTTGATCAGACTCAATCAAGGTACTTGGGTTAGTCCTTTCCTTAAGGACGGTTATCTCCTTTTGGAGTGACTTAACCTGAATGTTAGATTTAACTAATTTGTGCATTAAATAATTCACTAGATTATGCAATTTATCTACTTGAGAAATACTTACAGTGAGATTTGGCCCTTCAGAAATGGATACGGATCTGTGGATTCGCTCTTGGACTCGGTTCCCTGTTCGCTCTCGAACTCAGTTTTGGTAACTTGATCTCAGGTCGGAAGTGTGAGGAGGCTTGCTTGCTTGTACTCTTCGTCAGAGTCTTCCAATAACGATTCATCCCATGTTACTTGTAGTGTCTTCTTCTTTCGTTGCTTCTTTCCTTCCTCTGAGCAATTTGACTTGATATGTCCATTCTTGTTGCATCCGTAGCAGGTGACATCAAACTTTGGCTTCGTGTTTGAGTTTGGACTTGACTGATTCATCTTCCTTTGGATCACTTTTTTGATTTCTCGTTTGATGAACCCCTTTTTCTTTTTGTACAACTTCTGAATCAGGTTCACGAGCTCAGTAGTGATCTCATCGTAGTCTTCTGAGTTCGATTCGCCTTTAGACTCGGGTTCAGTTTGATGCTTGGTTTTTTATTCCTTTATTTTACTAGTACTTGCAATCAAAATAATACCCTTCTCGACCTATTGTGCATTAATCTGTTCGTGTAATTCAAATTTGGAAAACAACACGTCTAGTCTAATTAAGGGAAGATCCATAAAATCTTTGTAAACATCATACATGCCCACAAAGTTTTCCTTGGAAATGAATTTAATGCATACTTAATTATGTCGCAGTGTGCTACCTTCTCACTGATTGCATGAAGATTGTTGAGGAGATCTTGAATCCGAGCATGAAGTTGATGTTGGAGCAATCTAGTGCTCGGCCTAGGTTTTGATGTTTGGACATTGGTTTAAGTTACGTTTAATGCTGTATTGATATGCATGGTCAGCTTGCAGGAGACAGGTACAGCATGTGAAGTCCAGGTGTGAGCTTGACAAGTGGATTGTATGTATTGGCAGCATAAGTCCAAGGGTGTAGTCTTGGCAGCGTAAGTCCAATCATGTATGTGTGATTGTTTGTATGTATTGGCTGCGTAAAGACCAGGTATGTAGTCCTGGCAGCATAAGTCCAGCTGTGTGAGTTCGACAACATAACCGAGGCTGATGGAAGCATCCAGTGTAACGCCCGCCCTTAGCTGCCTTAAGAGCGGTGTTACTTTACTGGACTGGACTTAAATGCTGATGCGGAAGTAAACAAAATAATAAACCGACACTGAAACTACATGGAATATTTTTTTAATTTTATTATACTGACATGGAAATCACTCAACTAATTACTGTACAACCTGATACGAGTTATTCTGCATGGTATACTTG
>JBBPFQ010234436.1:0-16889 GCA_037974815.1 Kaempferia elegans | reverse complement strand
AAATTATTATTGATTATTATTATGTTGTTTAGTATTTTAAATATATCATCATATCATCAGATGGGTAGTACATCATTAAATATTTAATATTTGTTATTTTTATAAAATTTAAATTATTAATAAATTAAAATTTTTAATTAAGTTGAATGTTAATGATATTATATATATATACACACACGCACGTTGTGACTGTTCTGTTAAATGATATTGAAACTGGAACAGTAGAATCCGTAATAGTTACCGTGACTATTCCAATGAATCATACTCTGGGCAACTTGCAACTTGACCTACAAAGGCTAGAAATCAAGTCTTAAATTCTGTCGATGTGGATGACACGTCGATCCAGTTGGGATAGCCACGACCTTCATGTTGAAGACTATATATCTCCACGGGTAAGAGCTTGACCACAATAGGCGATATGAAAAAGATATAAAGACGAGTTAGTGAGATGAGGGAGGGAGGTGATATCATTACAGGATATTAATGATCTCAATTTAAAGAATAGAATATTAATATTTTTTTTACACAATAGTAATATTTTATTTTAAAATAATTCAAATTATATTTTTAAATAAATAATAAAATAATAAATAAATAATAATCAATTAATGAACTAAATATTTTATTAAATAAAATAAATATTAACTTAATTAAACCCTCTCAACATAAATTAATAATTTTATATTTTATATTGGAAGGATTGGATAGTAGACATGATTTAACATTTATGAGTTTATTATTATTATTATTATTATTAATAAAACTATTTGAATGATTCAAAATAGAGATAATATTCTCATATCCGTCCTAAATCTATTAAGGATATTTTTTCAAATCCTTAAATCGGATAATATTCTCCGAACACGCCCATCTCGGTTTTTCCCGCGGCTCCCGAACCGTGTGAAGCAACCGGGCCGCCGCGTTTCGTTGTCGTGAAATAATTCGTGAGATTAATATCAAAGGGGCGATATTATAAAATATATATAATAAGTCTCCCTCTAATCATCATTTCTCACGGATTCCTTCTTGCCGTCGCACAATCTCCCTCTGATCCTGCGAGATTTCCAGGTCGTATCGATCCGCCGTGCTGCGATAAATTAGTCGAAGAATCGGATGGTAGCGTACGCCGGTTTCCTTCGCTCGCCTCCTTCACATTCTCGTCATTTGATGGGCAAACCCTAGGAGGAGGAGCAGGAAGGCACCTTAATCCAATGTTCTCGCGGTGGGACTTCTCGCGGTCGAGCGTGATCAAGCGCGTGTGCAAGTTCCTGCTAAAGAAGAAGCTTGGGGAGGTGATTTTGGGCGACATCGACCTCGATCAGCTCGATGTCCAGCTCGGCACCGGCACAATCCAACTCTCCGACCTCGCTCTCAACGTTGATTTCCTTAACCAGAAGGTGATCCCAACGATATTCCTTTCTCACGCGTTCTTAGCGCCTTCGTATTTCTATCTTTGCTTTCTGATTAGCAATTGGGATGGATTGGGAGGTTGTTTGTTTGTTTGTTCATTCGTTTATATTATTTTCAATTCTTCTTCCACTATCTATTTCCTGTACAAAGGAAGTAATTTGTTACTGGAACTTCACATTTCGTTGATTGATTTGGGTGATTGTTATTTTCTCGCAGAAATTTCGACAGTTTCTTTTGGGTTTGGTTTGTCTGCTTATTTCAGGATTGGCAAATCCCAGTGCATTTGTTATAAGAATTATAATCTAAGCGAGAGTAATTTTCTTCCCTTTATATTAGAAGAAAGTGAGAAGTTCCAGGTTGTGGATTTTCTCTACATTGATTCGAGCTGGATGATTGTTGTTGGGTGCGCCTTTTCAGATTTTTCCCTTAGAGATAAATCCTTTCGAGAATTATTGCACGTTTGTTGTTGGATTCACACAAGATAATCATTGTTTAAAAAAAAGTTATCTTGGTCACCTCATGGCGACAGATGAACTAGGTTGAACTTTTAGGTTGGAAGAATTTGTAAATGCCATAAAGATTCCTTATGAGAATTTTTTCTCCACTTGAGAAACATAACGATCTAATATTTTCTTTGTGGTAACATTATGTGATAACCATGGTGGTTCTATTATGAAGAATCTAACTCAGCGAGTAGCATTTAGCTATTGCAATCTTCTTTGAGTTATTTCATCTTGATGAAGTGAATTTTTTACCCCTTTTTTGTTTGCATTTCAACAGTGTTTTTGTCATTCTTTCGGGGAAAAGAAGTCTAGTTACTCGTTTAGTTCCTTCCAGATTGTACATTCTTTTAATTTTTCTTTTTGGTGTATGCTTTATTGTTGGTTCCTTTATTTCTAAACTATGATCTACCTTGGTTCCCATTTCAGATTGCTGGTGCACCAATTGTGGTTAAAGAAGGATCAATAAAGTCTCTATCAATTAAAGTCCCCTGGAAACTGAGGAATTGTGAGATAGAAATTGATGAGATTGAGCTTGTGCTTGGACTATTTAATAGGAGCTGTGCTACTCAGGCTAATGCTGACAGTTCATTGCCACATGATCGTCAACAGCATATGAATGACAATCCTGATAGGATTGAACATGAGATTGCTCAGGATTACCATGGTTCTATCCCTCTAGACATTCATGAAGGAGTTAAAACAATTGCCAAAGTAGTGAAATGGTTTCTTACTAGCTTTCATGTCAGACTAAATGGGGTTATAGTTGCATTTGATCCTCAGTCACATCTGGATGAAAGAAGAGACAAATCCCATAGGCTTCTAGTTCTTCGAATTAAAGAAACCGAGTTTGGAACTCATCTTTCAGAAGATTCAATGACTAAGTTAACAAACTTCATGAAATTCCAAAAAGCTAATGTTGAGTTTCTTGAAATGGATGATATAGATGAAGGGTTGGAGGTTGACAATGTTACAGGGGGTGGGCTTAATGGAAGGTTCTTGAATCATGGTACCACTTCAATTTTGACTGGGGCAGAAGGTGGCTTCTCAGTGACATTAAACTTGAGCATTCCATGGAAGAATGGCTGTTTGGATGTGAGTAAAGTTGATGCGGAGGCTTCAATTGACCCAATAGAGTTAAGGATCCAACCCAGCAGTATTAATTGGGCGATAGCTATATGGAATTCTCTCAAGAACACCAAAGCATCTGAATGTGCACACTATCATAAAACTTCAAATTCATTTAACTCCCCTTATAGAAACCATACAGCTATGACAAATACTATATATTTAGATGTTGATGCTGATACACTCATGAGGGGTAGTGAAGTAAGAAGTGTGTTTTCTGCAATCACTCCAGAAACAGTTCCTGATGCTTTGCTTATGAGGACAAACTTCATTCATGATTGGGTCCCACAACATCTTTATCAAGAAGATCCTAGTAATATGGTGCCAGACCTAAGTGCAAGGTTTGTTTCTTAATTTGGATGATTATTGCATAGAATTACAGGGCAGTATGGTTCATCTCATTATACATCTCCCCTCTCACTAATCACCATCTTAGCAATGTGATTTGATCTAAAATTTTTATATAGACATGCAATTCGCAATTGTTCTGTAACTGTGGTTATTGTGATCCTCCTTTTTTTTTTCCATTCATGTTGTCTTACCTAGTCTCGTGAAATATATCAATCTCACATTTCTCATGCATTTGTTAAGTTGCAACTTTCTTGTCAATTGCCATTTATGATGCTCTTATTCGGTGGCAAAGCAAATTATCAATCTATTCATTCAGTGCCTTGATAATTAGAATTAGAATTATAATGGGCTCAACAAATTATCATTTTATTATATAAGTTCCTTGTTTATATATTTCAAGAGAGTGGGGTTAAATGACTATTTCCCATAATGTGATTCCGTCACTGCTTTTTTATGTTTAGTTTCTTACTTTTTTCTATCATAATTTTCATTGTGAATGATTTCTGAATCAATTATGATTGTTTTCTGCAGCATTGATCAATTCTTTGAATGTTTCGATGAAATAAGTTCTCAAGGGTACTCAAGTACCGGAAGTATATGGAACTGGACACGTTCTGTTTTCAATGCAATATCTGTTGCATCTAATCTTGCTTCTGGGATGGGCGATGTTGCTAAAGGTAATTTCTAATTTTTATTATTCAATTACCTTTCACTCAATAGTTTAACTTATAAATTTATGTGGCTATAAAACAAGTTTAACTCATATATCAACATTTCAAAACATTTAGGTCTCGTGAAGACATCAACATTAAACTCTGACGAAGATTTGCATCATCCAATGATAAAAGTTCTATCAAAATTACAAACATAACATTCTTAATGCGACCATGAATGATATTTTTATTGTCGGTCCAATTTATGAATTTTCCAGTTCTCCTAAATCGGATGAGAAATATATGCCCTTATTTTCTCGTAACTTGCATGATAAAATAACTTTACGAGTCTTTATAACAATACAAGTGGTCTTTATATAGATGCAAAGAGTTATAGAGTTTTAGGCCTACACAACCATCGATCACATAACGATGAGAGATCTATTAACTTTATTCAACCATCCTATATGGGATAACATTGTGGTTTCCGCTTATCTAGTCAGATTTTTTATTATAACTAAAACTAACTATTTAGTAATGTTAGCCCATAATTATGGAAAAAATTCGGCATTTAGATCTATTGGTAGCCGAAGCTAGCTGTATCTAGGTAGGTTTAGACTACATACATATGTTCTCCTCTCGCTAACATTGATATTGAAGCCAATTGTTTACTTCTTTTTCAATCTCTCTTCTCATGTTGCTATCTTCCAATCTTTCAAAATGCAACCCAGCCTACCATAGTGTCAGGCTTATAACAAGGCCCAAATAGTCAGATCATATGTTTGATTTATGAGTCTACTTCTTTTTGGTTGCTTTAGCAGTAACCATTTATTAATTTAGGGCACTGCACTAGAACAAATGCATTAATTAGATATTTTCTCTCACTGTTTAATCACACCAGTTGTATAATAATTTGCAAATCATCTATTTGCATCTGTTTTGATTCAGAACAACATGTGGAGACTGGTTTACGAGCTGCAATAGCTGGTTTCAGTGTCATTGTTTTCCTTGGTGATGATCAGCATTATTTATGTGGTTCAAACAATTTATTTGAGCCATTATTGGATGAGATAAATTCTAGGTCAATAAGCTGTCCTTCGTCAGCAAATATTGCTGTTTCCAGATCAAACAAAGTCACTCCTGTTGATAATAAGATGCATCACATTGAAGCGAAGTGTCATAATTTAGTTCTAGAAATCGAGGTGAAGGTTTCTCTTCCACTCCTTGTTATGTTTTACCTTTCAGTATTTGTAATGCTATTCTCTCTCAATTGTATGCGAACTAATTTGAGATATTTGCTGAAGAGAACAGACTTATTCTGGAAATACAAAATTTAGTGCATCAGTGGAAGGTGTCAAAGTTGATGCATACTATGATGCTCAAAGATATTCCACAGGCTTTCTGTCAGGTGGTGACCAGAATACATCCAATGAGCAATTGTTTCTAAACCACCATATAAAAGAAAAAATACAAGATTCTCTTCCTTCATTTCCTTTTTGTATATCAGATTGTGATTCAGATTTGGTTGGGAAGGATAGTACCTTGGGCGGCATAAGTCAGTTTAGGTTGTTTGAGTCATTTGGCAATTGCAGCTGTAAGTTGAACGTCAACCCAAAAGGCTCAAATGGCTTGATGGCTCTAACATCCTTTGTTGTCTATTTCCCACCTTTCATTTTGTGGTTTCACTATAATCTAGTTGACATGCTTCTGTATCTCTTTAAACAAGTAAATCACTCAAAGATAAACAATCAAACCAAAGATGTTCAATCTGATATGCTAGGTGAAACGACTACTATCTCATCTTCTGAAGTTGCTAAAACTGACACCTCTTCTATTACAAGTGTGCCCCCAAGAACATTTCTTCAAGGAAATTTAATTCTTCCTCAGTCTAGGATAATCATTTGTTTCCCGCCAGAGTATTATGGAGATTCTCAGAGCTCTTCCCTTTTGGATAAACTCATTGTACTTGAGCATTCTACACCTTTAGACCCTAAAGAAGCTTCAGATTCCTTTTCTTTTCCAAATGTAAATTCTGCAAGGGATCAACCATCCATGTCTTCCAGTTCAATTCACTTGAGTACACAAAACTTGGATGTTTACTTGGTTGAATCTTCAAAGGAAAATGGTTTAGATGGTGGAGTTTGCACTCCAGAAAAACAGTTTTTTTCTTCTTTGAAGATCATATCAGTTAGCGGGATAAAAAAGGATTCATGTTCTGGAATTACTATGCTTTGGCAACAGGGTTCACTGACTGGTAGTTGGATGGTAGATCGTGTTTGGAGTTTGGCTGTATCACGTGATCAAAACAGAAATAAAATTATTGGAAAAGGATCAGAGTTCTCCTCTATAACTGATGCAGATGACCTTGAGGAGACACACTGTAATATTCGCCAGGAGTTGATTCTTAATTCTTCCTTTTTTTTGCATATTCAGTTGTGTTGTGTATGGATCAATCTTGATAACCATGATTATAATTTTTTGACTTGTTTGCTAAATAATGTCATTGATAAATTCTCCAAGGCAACAATTGGGATGGACAGTAATATAAACTCTGATATCATGAAGAAAAATATAGCAGTCACTAGCACGGTGTCACAAGCATCTGTTCTTGTGAAGTGTGATGTCATAGATGCTTGTATTAGATTAAATGAAACACTCGAGGTTAGTCACTTAATACAAAAGGAACTACAGGGATTATGGGATTGCTTTAGACTGAAAATTGACAAGTTTGAGTTGCTATCTGTCTCTAATGTTGGTGGAAGTTCTGGCACAAATTATTTATGGATCAATCACAGAGAAGGTGATTTGTGGGGTTCTGTTTTTAATGATGAAAAATCTGCTACTGTTGCACATGATAAAAAATATTCTGAAGTTATACCAGATATATGTCTATTAACCTTTCGGAATTCTGCAATGAAACGGGGTAATGGTGAAGGTGCTAATGCATTGACTTTTGGTCTTGCTGGTACTGCTATAACTAACATGTGGAATCCACTGTTACAACAAAGTTACACATCCATTATTGTTCGATGTGGGACAATTATTGGACCTGGTGGTCGGTTAGATTGGATTAGTTCTATATTATCATATTTCAATTCATCTGATAAAGAGAGAGAGAATGTGGAGAATGACGGAACAAAATATAAAGTGCTATTTTTCTTGGATTTGGTGGATGTTGCTTTGGGTTATGAACCCTACGCTACAGCTCACTTTGTTGTTGGCAGTAAAGATCCTGACATCAGGCTTAATTGTGACTCGGAACCTGACATAGAGAAAGACACTGCAGTCACAGCATGTCTTTTGGCTGCTTCATCCTTGAGCCTCTATAATCATACTAACCGAGATTCAACTGTTGATTACAATATTCATCTGAAGGATGTAGGCTTTCTTATTTCTGAATCACATGTATCCACATCAGATGTTGATGGTTATTCTATAAGCTATGTTCAAAGGGCAGGATATTCAAAAATTGCTCAGGTTTCCATTCTGCAGGCTATATTAAGAATTAGAGGGCTCTTCTGGGAACTTGAATTTTCAGAATCACATGTCAGTCTAGAATCTTGTAGCGATACAACATCTAGCCTTTTCCGTTTGATTGTTCAGCTTCAGCAGCTTTATGCACCTGATGTTGAAGACTCTTTGATGCACTTGCAGTCTCGCTGGAATCGAATGAGAGATGTCTCCACCAGTTCTTTGCTGCCAACTAGTTATCAAGAGGAACCTACATGTGGGTTATTGAATGGCATCTTCGAGAATGCTTTTGAATCCAATCCAACATCTGATGTTTGCAGCATGGCTCATGTTTCGCGCGAACAGCACAAGCTAGAGGACATGCTAAAGTCTGGAGCCTCTGTGGATTCTGCTGCTGCTGATTCATCTTATAGTAAAGGGGTAGGTATATTTTTAGACAAACCTGTTATGCCACAGGTAATTGAGAGGTACTATCCACCTGACATGATTCCATCAGCTCAGTCACACTCCATCAATCATTATCCAGCTGAACATGACAAATGCACACTGAATATTTCGACTCATAGAGACACTGAATATAGACAAGGTGGATGGTATGTTGATGATGGCTTTATGATTGTTGAAGACCATATTTCAACAATGCAAAATCATCCAGAAGGAAATTCTCTTTTAGAAGAAGAATTTGGATGTGAAAATATTTCCACTGCTGATCATAGCCCACCAAAAGGGAGAATACTTCTTAAAGATATGGAAGCAAGTTGGTGCATGTATGCTGGACTTGACTGGGCTAAATCAAAGGGAATTGATGGAAGAGATAGGAGCACATTCTTGGAGCTTAGTTTGGTAGGGTTGTATCTTCAATATGACATATATCCTGAAGGTGAAATTAATGTATCAAAGCTCTCTCTTACAGTCCAAGATTTTAATCTGTATGACAGAAGCGATGATGCACCTTGGAAGATGGTATGGACTTTGTCATGGCTTTCTATTACCTTCAATTGTAGTCATTACACTAGAAATACTGATTAAAGGTGCTGACTGAATCCTGAATTATATGTTACTAATGTTTAAGGTTTTAGGCAACTATCATTCAAAAGACCATCCCAGAGAATCCTATGCTAAAGCATTCAAATTGAATTTGGAAACTGTAAGGCCCAACCCAGTCACACCTTTGGAGGATTGCAGGTGATTGTCAGATGTTTTTTTTTTTACATCTATTCTATTTATTAGATCGTGTAACAATTTCCTCATCTATGTTTAATATTACTTATCTGTAGTGCTAGTAATTGCTTTAGAAAGTTGGTTAAGTTACTCAAACTTGCAAAGCAGGACATCCCTAATTCCTGACAAAACTTTAAATACATCATTGCTAAATTCACATATATTGCATGTAACTTGTTTTATCTGCTTAGTATTAAAGAATGATGGAGATTCATGAAAGTTCATAAAAACACCTCTATAATGAATTACAACCTAATTCTTTTCCTGCATTGTGTATCCATGCTATTTGTTGAATTAATCAGTGCTCATATTTTGGTGTTTTCAGGTTACTTCTTGAGCTTCTACCTCTTCGGTTGCATCTTGATCAAACACAACTAATTTTTCTCACCAAATTTTTTGGGAATGAGTCGTTTGATGACCCTTCTCCTAGTTCACCTAATATTTTGGATGGGTCTGATACGTCAACATCAGTGAGCCAAAGGTCTGGAAAGCAACTAGTAGTGGAGGAGGCTCTACTTCCATTTTTTCAGGCTAGTTTTTGAAACCATTAATCCCGGTGTTGGCAATTAGGTTGTAACCTAATTAGAATGTTTTGCTAACTTTTAATTATTTTAGTTTGCATTTCACAGGTAAAGTATAGCTTCCTTATTACTCTTGGATAATGAATCAAAAGATTCGAACATTAGCAATATACCTCCTATATAAAGTTCAGTAGAAGTATAGGATTCCTGACCAAATAATTGGGCTCATGGTTGTTTGTTGTCATCGTTGCTCATTAAATGGTTAACCCCTGAACTGGGATCTGACTTCATGTTATAATGGTGTTACCATTGTTAAGAGTAATCTATAAATAGTTAGACGAAGGAAATATGATGCTTATCTTTTCATTCAAGAGTTATGATGCAAAGATCATCATCAAGTTGTGTTTCTCCAACTATCAGGGGTCAACCAAAAGTTTGAGATATGGGTGAGAAAAATAAAGAAAAAAATTGTCATCTTTTCTGCAGTAGTACTTCAACAGATCTAACCTCAAAATTATTCTGTCATAATGAATTCCACATTAACATATTATTTTAAAGCCATAATGAATCAATTTTTGGATCTGGCAAACCAGTTATCTCCTGATGTAGTAAGCCACTAAGTAGCCAGAACACATATTGGCCAGAATTCAATTCTATTTACAACTTGGTTTATTTGACTTTTTCTTTTTCTCCAAGTAAATAACCTTTAAGAAGTTTGAAAAACAATCAGGTGATGAATAACTAGTGCTTTATGTCAGATTTGGATCAAACTTCTAGATTAGTTACTCAGGCTTTACTGATCACTAGATGTTGGCATATCCATTACATTTTCAGATTGTGCTGAATATTTCTGAAGTTGGATATTGGAAGCCAGGTTTTAATTATTTTCTAATGTCATTAACTAATCATTGGTGTTACTTGCCAACGAGTAATGACTAAGACGTTGGTTCTGTAAACAACAAAAATAGTTTCTGACTATATTATGTGGTTATATGATTTTCTGCCCCTAATTTTAGTTACAAATAGCAGTTTTGTGTTAATCAGTGTTCTACCAAAAACTGGTTCAGCATTTTTTTTTTGTCATGCTCCTATTGTTCTGAATTGTTGCAAAGTGCAATTATGTGCTATGATATTTGGCAATAGTGTCAAGCCTCACCATGTCTGATCTTTTCCAATCTCTCTCATTGTAGAAATGTGTTGTTAAGCCCCTGATTGTACGTGTTGATTATATCCCTCGTCATTTTGACCCAGCTTCACTAAGAAGAGGAAACTATGCTGAACTTCTCAATTTAGTTCCGTGGAAGGTATTTTACTAACTTAAGGTTGCTGTTTTTCATTCTTCATTTATTATGACTTGAAGAGACAACCGTAGTTGATCCTTTTATACTTGTAGAAATGATGTTTTACTAAGGTGTCTCGAGGGACTACTATCATTGCTCCCCTGAAGCGGGGGTGTTACCCTTCAGGTTGCCATTAGGCAGTTCATTATGAACTGTATTTGATTTTCTACCTTTTGATGCAATAAACCATAACTTTATAAATGCCATTTGGAAGATCCAATCAGATATAATAGCTGCAAGACAAATTAAAAAAATTGAACTCACAGGATCATTTCCCTTTTTCTTTTGTTACACTCGTGTTGCTTTATTGAATAGACTTACATGATGGAATCAGTCTGTTTCCCTCGCAGAATTTTGTTGCTTGAACTTATAATAAGTTCCTTGACATCTCAGCTTGTTTTGGTTCTATGATACTGTATGATAGGACAAACTTGAATATCTACTGGAGGTGGCATGCGCATATGTAATTTTGTGAATGAACTTGCTCAATTAATAGTTTTGGGATAACAAAAAATTTAGTATTTACTGGAGGTGGAAGAACTCATTTAAGTGGTGAAATTGTTTTGCTTGGAAGTTGTTGACATTGGGTTCTGCACAAGTGTGAGAGAGATGTTACATGTTCTGCACAGGCATGAGTGAGAGTCATGTTGCATACATGTTTTATGCATCATGCAACCATATTTAGATTGAAAGCAGTCATATGTGTTTGGGTTGTTGCATTGTGGAACTTTTCAGGGATTGATAAGTGATAATCCTCAAAGATCTTATGCGTGGGGATCTTGAAATGCAGATCCCACACGTCGTACCTGTAAGAGGTGATAACAGAGTCTTTTTGTTTGTCAAGATATCTACTACAGAATAATTTGACCCACCTTATTTTATATTTTTCTGGAGTGTCATGCTTTTTACCTTGTGCCTCACTTGCAATGGTTATTTCCTTTAGTGAGTTCTTTGCTCAATGATGTAGCACAATCCATAAACAATATTCTCACAAAGAAAAAAAAAATTTAACAATTCTTACCCAAAGCAAAGTTGGCAATTCTCATCTAGAGAAAAGGATATTTGAAATTTTATTAACTTCAAAATTAGCTAATACATGTATCCTAATCCTTTTTTGTAGAATGATGATTTGTTTTTCATAAAAAAGTTTTAGTTTATTCCAATAAAAATTCTAATTATTCTTATTTAAAAAAAAAACTAAACAACCTTCTTAAAATATTCCACTTATTTCTAAAAATATAAAAACTAAATAAACTCTGACAAATTCCGAAAATTAATGACTTGATCAACTATTGCTTTATTCAATTTTTTGTGCTTTTATAAGATATGTTATTATTATTCCTAAAAGTGAACGTGATTACTATTTTATATTATATTCAATATTGCATCCTGTTGGCAGCAATCATGTGTTATCATTGAAAACTAACATAACTAGATTACATAAACTTGGTCAATTTTGATAAGGGAAATAGTTGTACTTTTTCAGTCTCCTGTTTACTTGTTTTGTTAAGATCATTTTGTGGTTCTGAACTTGTGAGAAGGCTCTTGCATTTCAAATCACTTGAGACCTGTATCAATAATTAGTTTTACTAATAGGAAGCACGTGGAAGAGAAACTCTTTTCTAGTATTTTTTTTCTATGTTCTGATTCGTGTTGGCTTTGTTTGCAGGGAATTGATTTGAAGCTTAAACAAGTCTGTGCCGTTGGGGTTTATGGGTGGAACAATATTTGTGAAACTGTCATCGGGGAGTGGTTGGAAGATATTGCTAACAATCAGGTCGTTTTTCTGTTTATCTGCTTCTGCTGGATTAAAATTATGAGGATAATGTATTGGACTGTTATACTAATTAGAATGTGTAGTTTAGGTTCGGGAGCTGTTGAAAGGGCTTCCGCCCATGAAGTCTTTGTTTGCTGTCAGTTCTGGTACTAAAAAGTTGGTTTGCTTGCCATTAAAAAGCTACAAGAAAGATCATAAGTTGCTGAAGGGAATGCAGAGAGGTAAGCTTTCATGTTCTGCTCTCTTGATAGAGGCGATTGTCTTATCTTGTGTTATTTTGATATTAGACTTTAACAACAGATTACTAACCCATTTAAGATAATTAAGGTTTCTTGTATAAGATGGTTGCGTATCATATCTTATCCTTGGAAAGTTAATAAATCTGTTTAGAAAGTGCAAGATATGGTGATTTTTCCCAAACAATGTAAATAGGGATGGTTCATAGTTCTGATATATCTCTGAACAGGAAAGCATCGTGGATTTAATTATTATAGGAAGTTGGGGAAAAAAAGAACACTGAGTTCTTATGAGAAACTCAAGTTAATCATTATACTTTTTGAGTTGTTATACTTATATGCACTAATATTATACTTATGTATTTGATTTCTTGTGTGCCATCTACGTGATTCAAAATTTAGCTCCACTAAATTGTCTGCCTCATTTTGCAGGTGCAATGGCCTTCATAAAGAGTATTTCAATTGAAGCCGTTGGCTTGGGGGTTCATTTAGCTGCTGGAGTCCAGGAAATCTTGCTCCAAACTGAATACATCCTAACAAGTAGTCCTTCATCTGTACCATTGTCTGAGATAAAGAGGAAAATAACAAGTGTAAGAGCTAATCAACCAGAAAATGCACAGGAAGGTATCCAACAGGTATGATCATTCTCTAGTTTCCCAAGTTATGTTGATGGTGTGATGAGACTTTATGAATAACTCTTGCTTTTCTCTGTGATTCTTTGATTGACGATTAACTACTGCTGAATTCTTACAATGTAAAAAACAGCAAGCATATCTATCTTGATGCACTGTGGTACTTGGTTATGCTAAACACTACATAATTAGCATGCTTGGCTAAAAAATTCTTCCACTACTATGCTTGATCTTTTGAAGTAATGTCAATGCAGTTGATAATGGACCTCACAACAATACGAGATGTTTTCATATAGCAGGTGTTACTTTCTAATGTTTCACAACAATGTGACCTATTAGTTGCACAATCAGGAACATTTTGGGTGTGCACAAACATTCATTGAATTTTAGACATGATCTTTTGAAGTAATAATAAATGCTTTGCTCCATAAGATCTAAACATGTTCTATATGGAACAATACTGAAGGTGTGACATCTTAATGTTCCATTACTGGAACTGCAGAAACCCACTGACAGACACGAAACTCAACTAATTCCCTGCTAGCTACATACTAGGAAGTGAAAATACTATAATGATTGTCTTCTTCATAGCACACCAGAGTGTTTTATCAATTAATGAATCCCCAACAGTTATATCAATGATAACTTTCACTCTCATCTGCAGGCTTATGAGAGTCTAAGTGATGGCTTTGGTAGAACTACCTCAGGTTTGCTCGGGAATCCTTTAAAGGCTTATCAGCGTGGTGCTGGTGCTGGTTCTGCTCTTGCAATGGCTGTTCGAGGAGCTCCTGCTGCTGCTATAGCTCCTTTTTCAGCTTCTGCTCGTGCTGTTCACAGCACACTGCTTGGATTGAGGAATAGGTAACTTTTCCTACGGTAAACAGTTTATTGAACTAATTTTATCCATCCTACAAAGTGATTTCTGTTTTATTTGATGCATAGACTATGTTCTGTAGGTTCAAACATTATCAGAGAAATTGAAACACCAAACCTTTTAAGTCAACAAAACCAAAATATAGATGATTGCAATTGAATTAAATAGATAAAATTACTAAATGCTGGAGGATCAACTATTAGAGATTTAGAAGAAAATCAATTAATAAAACTTGTGGTAGCATGACAATTCCCGAACTCACATATTATTTTTACTCAGTGCTAATGTTCTGGCCTACTGTTCTGTTTTTATGCACCACACTGTTATATTCCAGGGAATTTGGCAGCGCCAATGAATTTTCTTTCTCCATGAATTGGCTAGATGATGAATTGATTTACCATTGTTCTAGTTTGGGAAAAGCAATGGAAGGTTCTCTTAACAAAATTTTAATAACCTCACTGATGTTGAAACAAGGAAGCGTCTATTTTGGTGGAGTCAACTACGTTATATATGCAGCAGAGAGTGTTCTGCTAATAAATTCATGAAGCATCAAAAGTTGATCTCCTTTCAAGTGGTTGACATTTAATAAGCAAACTATGGTCGGAAAATAACTACACCAAGAATGACCACAGGATTAATCACTGCTTCCTTTTTGCATCTTTAAATTCAAGTGTTCCAATAATATTACTTCACAGGACAACTTTAATAAGCTATTAATGAAAATAAACATTTTGAACCCTTCAAACATGATCCTAGAGTTCTTCATGCTCAACTTCATTAATTTGTGTAAATTTTTTTGAAGGATGTATCAGAAGAGAATTCAAGTTCATTAGATGATTTTAAACTTGCATGTTTGACCCAAATTATTATTATTTTTATTTTTTGTCCTTCAGTTATCTGTTCATTTTCAGCTTTGTTTTGGTCATTATTCCTATTTCAGATTTTTAGATGTTCGTTTGCATTTGTGTCAAATTCAGCTTCGGTGAAAAATAAATCAGAAGAATGTTCTGTCAACCAAGCTGACCAAAGTTAGATTTAATTCCCCCGTTTAAATGTGGTATATGGTCTTGCTTATGGAGTTATGGTGAAGGAGGCTTTTGTCAAACATCATGGTTTATTTTAATTATCTGAATAAATGATAAATTAATTAATGTGTTTGATAAATAAAAAAGTGGTTGCCGAAAGAATGAAATTAGTTAGCTTCTCAATTTCTATGTTCAACCCTTAAAAGCAAGGATTGTGGTCTCATGACCTGTTACAGCCCACAGCTCTGGTTCAAAAGGATGTTGAGACTGATATGAAATACCCAGTTTTGTGTGCCACCAGAGGTTGTTGTTGGCTGTTGAATTTATTTGTTGGTAAAGGATTTGATTTGGTACTAAGAATCTTTATGCTGAAGCTTATTATCATTGCTAAAATATGACTTATACCATTCGATAAACAACGTCAAAACATTCTAAAATTTTCCCAGCTAACCTGCTCTAGTTATTTTGTTCCTCAAAATTTCTAGTTACGTAAGATCGAAACATTAAACTACTTATTAAGGACAATACACAGTCACTCAACCTATTTTGTTAATTGTGAGATTTTAAAATTGCAGCATGGATCCTGAACACAAAAGGGAATCAATCGAGAAATACCAGGGGCCTTCTCAGTCTTAAGATTGACATTTTTCTCGTATTGGTGAACTTACATGTGCCCATTTACATGGCATTTCGAGACTGTTGGATCATTTCTGCTCATATGCTTTCTCTGAGTGCCTGGGTAGAATGCTAATTCACTGTAAGTGCATCCTCAAACTGAGATTCATCATTTTGCCTCCATCGAACCATGATTCATATTCTTGGATGGTGCAGGTAGATTCCTCTTCCAGCTAAACAATATGCAAGCCAGAATAACTGGCTACCGCTGTACAGAACTAGGTAATCCATGTGTTCTCCATTTTTTTTTTGTCAAGATTGTAAATGTAAAATTTGTACATAGAACTTGCTCATTGTTTATTGTTCATATTCTTTGCACTCTTGGAATAGCTAGGTTAGGTTGAGGTAATACACGAATAATATAGATGTACCATTGCTAATGGTTGTAAATATGATTGTCGCATTTGTTGGTTGTCACATGTTCCTGTCATCCTCGTTTGTTCTTTCAGGTGATTCTTACCATTCATGATTCTTGCCTGAAGACTGGTGCTTTATTATGTTTTTCGTGGCATTATCTTGTTCTTTGTGCGTATGAAATCACATTGCCGCATGGGTTTTACTTATTATTACTTTTTTTTTGAAAAGAAATTTGGGATGAACAGCATGATTAACTAACACTAAGTATCCTGATACATGAGATTAGGGGTGGAATCGGGTAGGGACCCGTCTCGTAATCATTTTACTCAATACTCGTCCCGATAAAAATTAACAATCCTTTTTTCTCCTGATCCCGTACCCGATAAGTGTCGGGACCCGAATGTTCAGGATCCCGTCGGGTAGAGAGATGATATCCCGAAAAGGATATCCATTAGGGGAATACAACTGAAATGAGTAACTAAATCAAGCTTAAATGGAAAGAAATGTACATTGGCAAGTTAGTCCAAAAGGATAGAATCTGCAGTCTAACGACATGGAATGACTGGTCAGATTGGAAAAATGAGACCTGGATCCTGATCCAGTTTGGCTTAGTAAAAACTCAGTGGTTTTCGTCAAACTGTGAGGATCACAGTTCAGTAAAAGCAGATGCTGGAAAGATCGATTAAGCTCCAGTTTTTATAGAAATGGCGACTACAAG
>JBBPFQ010228980.1:0-29572 GCA_037974815.1 Kaempferia elegans | reverse complement strand
CACATATCATGAGGATATAAATACACATCTAGATCTGATCTGTGCCGTCCGATCTACAGTGGGATATGGGGAAAGGAAAAAAGTGGGACAGGATTTGATTTGGGTTCATAGGCAGGCTAATTCCTCCACCATGTTAATTTCCATGAAAATGAAAATCTTTGAACTCTGAAGTTACACCATGCTCTGCTCTGAGGCAGAAGCTACACAGTTGGAGCTCGCCTTTAGCCCACAAAGCTTCACAGGCATTGACAGGGAAACACCTTCCCTTTTGATCACTTTAGCGACTTCATTTCCTGCAAAAGGCTTCAAACTTTTAGGTTCAGTTACTCATGTTCTCATGCTCGAAGACAGCGACACGATTTCAACCAGCACACTTTCTCAGACTGCTCTCTCTTCCTCCTCTTCTTCTTCGTCCACTTCGACCTGAGCCAAACCGGACAAAAAGCTTCCATCCAACCTTTTGTCTTCTTCTTCTTCCAATTTTTAACAGAGTTGAACACACCTCCATGAATGGAAGAATGATTTCAGGGAGAAAGGAAGAAAGAAACGAGTCGATGATGATGAGTGAATTGGATGACTGTTTAATTTTATGCAATTCAGAAATAAAAATTTGATCTTGAACGAAAACAGAGAAGAGATGGGTGATCGCGTGCAATCTGATCGCTTCTCTCTCTCTCTGTGTTTATTGGGAATTATGAGCTTCGATTTTGAGTAAAGTTGCTGGGTTTGATTGCTTGTGGAGCTACCTGAGACTGCAGATGTCCCAGAGCTTCTTCCTCGCCTCGACGATCTCGTCGAGGAAGTCGTCGAGCTGGCCGGCGATGTTGTCGATGCCGGCGCGGAGAAGGGCGAGGCAGGCACTCAGGTGCTCCGCTCTGTCCTGCGGGTTGTCTCCGCCGCCGGTCCTCTCGAGGTGCTCCTTCAAGTCCTCCACGCCGGCCTTGGAGCGCCGGAACTCCTGCGCCAGCGGCCCGGTGCGGCAGCCGGCGCTGTCGATCTCGGCCGCCACCCTCTGCTGCAGCCTGGTGATCGACGCCATGTAGCCGGGTTCGAGGGCGGAGCAGGTGTCGCCGGCGGAGGTGGCGGCTCGGCAGCCGGGCCACCAGCAGACGAGTCCCCAGAGCAGCGCCGCGAGGAGGAAGGAGCTCACGTTGCTCATCGCGTGGAGCACGCCGCGGAATCCGTTGAATCCGTGGAGCTTCGACTCCGACGGCGCCGTCTCGTTGAAGCGGAGCGACAGCGGCTCGATCCGAGTCTCCAACAGCACTCTGTTCTCCTCCTCCAGCCCCGCCGCCGCTCGCCGGCAAGCAGACACCGCCCTCGCCGCCTGCAATGCAGCACCACCTCAATAAAAATCCAACCTTTAACGTCGAACCGCATCAAAAACCCGATCTTTACGATCCCAAAAACCTGGCGGAGGAGTTGCGGATTGATCTGGCGGCGTTCCAAGGCGGCCACCACGCCCGCTCCGGCGGCGCAGTAGTTCTCCATCCCGGCGACGCCGAGCTTGAGCACATGACAAACCTCCCAGATGCGCGCGCTCTCGTCCATGTACTCGTCCAGCCACTTCTCCCCAGGCGGCAGCCGGAGCTTCTGCACCAGGCCGGCGAGCTGCAAGTGCGCCGCCCGCAGCAGCGCCACGCACTCCTGCAGAAACTGCAACGACATGAACCCGCTCGAGCTCTCTCCCCCACTCGCCAGCCCCTCCACGCCATGGGCGAGGAAGGCGTAGAACCCATTCACCGCCCCGGAAGCAGGCTTCATCAGAGCGAGCAAGAAGAAGAAGAAGCTTTAATGGCGACAGAGACAGCTTGGGAGCGACGATGGGTGTTCCTCTCTTCTCCCCTCAACAGCTACGACGATCATCTCCTGGGATTTATAGCCAACTCGATTCTCCTCCCCCTCCTCTGAGTGCAGAGCTGGAACGGAAGGAATCCTCCGGAGACGGCGATCATCAAAAGCGATCCACCTTCCTCTGATTGGAGAGCTGCCTTTTGCATCTCTTTTCGCTCATCTTTTTTTTCTTTCCCTTTCCCCTTTTCCCTTTTCCATGACAAATTCGTTATTTCCCTGACGATCAGCATCGCGATGGGAGCGAGGAGGAAGATCGTTCCATGTGAGGCCGCAAAGTCAAGGCCATTTGAGTGTTGTACTCTGTTTCAGTCTCGCTGCCCATCATTTCTTGCTCTTGCTTCTTCCTCCTTGTGGTCCTGCTCTCCCTTTACCATGGCCTTTCAATTTTTTTTTCCCTTACAATTAGTAGTGTGAGTTTGATCCTTTAGTTCGATTTCGTTATTCCCTCGTTGATTATCTCCGGGGTGACCTATCCGGCCAATGAAAGTTTTTCATCAGCCATCAGGGTAAATCAGGAAGCACTCACGGCGGGCGACCTAGAAGTCCAGCATCCCTTAGTTGCGAGCTCTATTTGGATGAAAAATCTCTGCAAATGCGCCGTAGCTGTGAATCGAACTGTAAGTGTCTGAGAGATAACTGAACACCTTACCACTGCAGCCCGAGAGCTCATTTTGCTACATTCTAAACACTTGTTTGTTTGTGAGGACACAAGTGATAAATTCATATAAGTTTTTACTCTAAAACCTTCTTAAGCAATCACAAATAGCCAATATTAATTGTCGCAAGTTCACTCCTCTAGTTGGAAACCTTCTTCCTCATCAATACCTTCTCCATATGTTCAATGAGCATTCATAATGAACCGATACTAATTGTCGTAAGTTCGGTTCTTTAGTTCGGATTCGTTATTCTATCTTGCTACTTCGGTCTCATCACAAACAACTTGCTAGCGATGACACAAGATAAAGTCACACAAGTTTTACTCTACGATTTTCTTCTTTATCAGTGCATTCTCCGTATGTTCAATGAGCATTCATAATGAACTGATACTAATTGTCGTAAGTTCGCTCCTCTAGTTCGGTTTCGTTATTCTATCTTCCTACTTCGGCCTCATTACAAACAACTTGTTAGCGAAGACATGAGATAAAAAAGTTTTACTCTAAGACTTTCTTCTTCATTAGTACATTCTCCATAAGTCCAATGAGCAAAATCTAACATTGCCGACACTTAGGCCGGTACTAAAATCTAACATTTTTTTTCTTCTTTTCCCTCTACTTTTGTTTTGTTTTAAGGGAGGGATCAAGACCCTAATGATTAGTGTGCTTTGCTAGAACATACTTTCCTGTTCGAAAGATCATCACTTCTTCCTCGCCGCCTCTATTCCCATATCTTTTATGACGAAGGAAGATTTCCATGGTGGAGAAAAGAGTCGATTTCACTGTGCAAATCTTCCTTTGAAGCATCGCCCTTCCTTTAGTTCTCCACTTCCTTTTCTTAAACACTGTAGTTTAATGTTTCATAGCCACAAAGTTTTGATGTTTTTGAATCTCAAGGGCCCCTCCAAATTGCAATATTTAAATGGAGTTTGTGCTTGTGGGATTTAGGAAAGCATGTTAGGCTTTTGAGATCTCATTGGGAGGAGGTATAGGGATAATGATCACCTATCTCCGTGTGTGAATGCTCGGTCTGCTCGTAAAGATGGACCAGGAAGAAAAAGGATGAGTTACACGAGAGTCGAGTCTAGACAAAAAGGATTTGTGGACCAATTTTAGTCATTTTCTCGTCCATCTAGAGTTGGTCTGAATGAGTTTTCATCCTCCCTTGATGAACAATCTGAGCAAATTTAGACGAACTCGGAAGGCCAACACCACAAACGATATAAAACTAGAGCAATTCAGGATCTAACAATCGAAAAGCCATAGGATATGGCCTTTGAAATCATAATATAACAGTGTCTATTTTAAGATCTTCTTGATGCAACCACCTTCTAAGGTCACTCACCTTTTGCGAGTGGTTTCGTTTCGTTCTCACATGCTTAAAACTTTAGGGTTTCTGTTTGTATGGGCGGATCCAAGAATTAGACTTAGGGGGAGCTGGGCTAGAGCCCAAGACAGCCCTACTTAAGATCCGTCCCTATATGTGTGTACGTACGTATGTATATAAACATGTTTTTTTAGATGGAAAGATTTGAAGGAGTTGGAAGTTAGTGCCAAATGAATTCAAATGATACAAAGTGACTTAAAGTTGTACCAAATAAGATATAACATGGCTCATGGGTCATCAGAATCCTGTCTGACTAAGAAACTCATCAACAGCTTGGCCTACCATAAGTGGAGAGGGCACTTTAAGGCATCCTCGACCATAAAAGTGTGGTTTTGATCATTTAGTTCCTTCTCCAACTACTAGTCGACATATATTACTTTGCGCTTTAGTTGTAGGAAGGGGTGTGCTGGTGTTTTTCGGGCAAAGATTTCTGATTTGGCGAAAGTGAGAAGGCGAGTTTCGAAGGTAAGGAAGGCCTTGGCAACTACCAACCTTGGTAAACTCTGTTGCTTTCTTACCACTGGTGTCCCTTTTGGTTTGACTGGTAGAGTTCTATGGGCGGCAAGAAGATATAAGTCTGATTTGAATTTGTAGTTTTAAAGTGTCAGTAAACGGTTATTTCAGATGGTTCATAGTCGCGTAGATGATTATGTATTCATGGAATACTTTTAGCTCGTGAATGGTAGAATGGCAAGATCTGACTCACATTTGTGGGCTTATAGCAGTAGTCAAGAAGGGATAGTTCGAGTATGCGAAACTTCTCGGTAGATCGCGCAGGAATCCTAAAGTAGAGTAATATCACAAGAAGGATATAGTTTATGCACACATAAATTCTAAAGTGATTCGCAATTTTTAAGTGCCGCTAATATACTATTTAAGATCTCCGACCTAAAAGAGGTGACCTTTAAAACTCGCGCCCATTCGCAATTCACATGATTATTTGCGAAGGAGGCCTACATCAAAGGCAATATACAACCTTTCTTCATAAAATTCCTAAGATTTTATTTTGACTAATGATTGTAAGGAAAGTGATTCACAATGATATCAGAACATGAAAGAAGGATTTAGAATTTTAGGTTCCTAATGATTGTTTGCTTAGTGGAGTGGACGTGGCCATCTTTGACAAGAAAAGAAGAGATTGAAAATGATGCAAGTGGTCTGCGAAATCATCAAAAATTGAATCGATCGATCAATTGGTTGAATCGTATGTCAAGTCATCTACTAGCTATTGACTTTATTTATAAAGTATATATATTCGAATAATAGTAATGACTCAGTTCGAATCTAACATGAGTCCAAAAACCAAGAGATTTAACGGGAACACACCAGATCAAATATTTAGGATCTTTAAGGTGAATGCCATTGAAGTAAAAAAAGGATAAGGAGTCCTACCAGTGTATGTTTTGATATTGTTTACCCTCTTCTACTCGTCTCTAATGGTTTATCCATCCAAGTAAACAGATTCGCGAGAAGAATATCAAGGCATAAATAAAAATTGAGAAACATGCAAAGGGTAATTCTTAATATGCCTTTTAACAATTTTTAAAAATATAATGTTTTATTAATGATAAGTCTTTTTAACATTTTTATTTTTTATTGTTAAGTAATTTGTGTCCGTATTGTCTCATAAAATCAAGATAAGTCAATCGCCTTCGGTGTTTACTTTGGAGGAGTAAATGGAAGGGAAGGAAAAGGAGCTGCGAGGAGTTGAGGAACAAAGCGAAAAACAAAAAGGTTGCTTGAGGAAAGGAAGAGAGGGAAAGAGCAAAGGAATAAGGATGAGAATGTAGTATGAGATGAAGAAAACTACTAGTATAATGTAGCGAAAACTACTAGAAGAAAACACAGATCTAGAGGTAATGACCTAAATGTGAAAGAAAATGCAAATGAGCACAATGGGAAAGTTGCAAGGTCATCACCGAGGGTAAGAAGGTGATAGGCGACAACGAGAAGCAAGGGTGATATGGATTAGGCAATATAGCAAAGCCAAGCAAGAAGCATGAGGATGTACTATTTTAGCTTCTACAAGGAAACAACAACAAACTACCCTACTCAAGTCAATAAGTTATCAAAATGATCGAACAAGAAAATTTCATCTTTACCTCAATAATTTATCCTTTTCTTCAAAACACGCTTGCAACTTGGAACCCTAGTCGATCTAATCACCAACACTCTTCAAATAATGAAATAATCATGGGGTGAATCTATCACTGCATGTTTACCACATTATTAGTCGATTAAGAGGTAAAATGACAGCTTGAACTACATTAATATATCCCAAGGAAAAGATGAGACAATTTTTTTTAGGTTTCATAGATTTCATAAATACACAACATCCTCTAACTCTCCACAATCTAATCTACAAAATGGATTCACCCATTCGATGTCATCTTGAGCCACCTACATCTTAAACTATGGCCAAGATTCGGGAAGAAGAAACTCTTGGTTTGCCTTTTAGTCGACTTAGATCATCGAGCGAACATGTACAGTTTGAAAACATAATTTCAGCAAGCATAAATTTCATTCAGGGAAGAAGAGGCCAAATGCTTTCTCATCTAGTTCTGAATGTTAGTTAGGGCTCGTAAAGTTTACCATGTTGAACTCAACGACCTAGAAACTCCACCGATCAAGTTGCGACCTAGCTTCAGCCATGTCTTTTTGTGCTTTCTTCCTTCGGTAGAAGATCGGGCAGTCCCGACTGGTTATAATCAGACTAGTCATGTTACTGATAATATCCAAGTGAGTATAGGGGGATGTTGTGGAAAATAAGGAGCAGACCTTGTGCACAACACGTCTTGGTGAAGTGAGCCTTGGCATTCTTGGCACTGTGTCCACAATTGGCCAAAAAGCATCTCCAATTCAGAAACTGGAGAAATACAGAGAAAGCATATCAGAAACCATTTCTTAAAAAAGGTCAGGCCAAACTTGAACAAACAAATTAATGACATTACTTACGATTCATGATCAAACACCAGATGTAACACAACCAGATGATATAAAGGTTATCAGGGAACATGCAACGAAAAATGGTGATCAAGTATACTACGACTATTTTTAAGATTCATGTCTAACTAGTTCAAATCGGAGTAAACAGGATCTAGATTTGACCCATCATCAACTTAAGATTTAGCATATGTATGGATTATCAGGTCAGAACTGATAGTCCTAGAAAACCTGATTCTTAAAACCACTAAAGCATGAAGTAGTCACTAGATTCCTTAAGAAAAAGGCCTTAAATGAGACCTTGTATCCAGCTTGAATGGATGTGAAATAAAAGGAAATAGATATGAATTGAGTTTATTTGCATAAAAGATCAACCAAAAGGAATTGAATGAAGTGTGAGAACACACCCAATTGAGGTGGCCTAATATAAGACACTCTAAGAAGAGTATTTATAAGGTTTCAGCCAGAAAAGTTACCAGCTAAATATATAAACAACTGATCCAAATAGTTGCACTGCACTATTTGGATACATAATTTTTTGCCCATTAATAGTGTGAAAAGTTTTATAAAAAAACAAAAAAGTGAAGAAAATACCATTTGCTACAGTTTTGCAGTATAACTCAGCTTCTCTTCCCTTGCAATGCGAGCACAGTGTTTGTTCTTGATTACTGCAAGGAGAAAACCTTTATCAATGTATTCTCTAAGCATTATGAAGAAAGCATAGGTATATTTATTTTTCCCCGTCTTGAAATTGTAGGGACACTCATATAGCTTTGTGTAGAGCTCTATCCAGGGGATAGGATTTATGAAATCAAATCCAACTAGTTTGCACCAACACAACTTGACAATAATGACAGGAACATTTGTAATTCCATTGTACTTGGGGGCACATAGATGGTCTCTGATCCACATGCATGGTAATATAGCCAGATAACTATTCTATCAAGAATGGCAACTGCTTCTTGATCAATGCAGATTGATCATTTCTGATTGTACAAGTCTACCAGATGCTCACATTACAAACTTGTGAAAAAAGGGATTTTGCAAATAAAGAGTACAATGATGTTTTGTCTTGTCAAAGAGGCCTAAAAATGTCATGAATACATATCAAGTCAATCAGGTAAAAAAAGAGACAAACAGTGGCATTTGTAAGCAATGTGAATATATATAACTTATAAGCAAATATCTAACCTGATGACTGCCTTGCATCCAAGACAGCTAAGTTGTTTCTTGGCAAATTTCATTATGCCACTGTTTGAAGGCGTTGAAATAGATACGGATCTTGTATGACTTCCCTGAAGAAGCTCTTTACTGGCGTTTTTCAGAATAGGCTCAAATATTCTTAGGAGTGGCTGCAACATCAAGAGAACTAATCATAATTTGAGGGAAAGTGTCAATCACAGATGATATGAAGGATTTTCTTTGTCAACCTTGCTGATCTGATTTGTCAGATAGTATTGAGGGTCTATCGGAATATTATTCTCAAGGACATAAATCGGATCTTCAGACTTCTCATAGGCCTGTTTGACACATAGACACATCAATTAAAAAGATCTTTCTTCTGAAGGAAGAAGCACAAGAAACATTTACCTTGGCATCTCTTGTGCCTTTAATTATAACAAATGGAACTCGGTCACCAACATTAGGAGCAGTTGCAGCATCCCTCTATCCACCACAATCAGAACACCAGTGCTAAGCAATCTTATCCAAAGTTTATGTTGATGAACAAGATAGCAAATAAAAATTTGCATGAATGTAGAAACACCTAGTTGCATCGCTCTGATAAAACATGTCAAAAAATCAACCTAAGATCTTGATCTCTGCCCATCGAAGGGTATGATGTGGATTGACTTATGGCCATAATACATAACAAGTGTTCCGCAAAGGCAGCTAAGGTATGGGAATGGCACAGTGGCACTTCAAATACTTTTTTGCCCTTTCATATATCTTTTTGATAATTTGAAGAGGCATACTTATTAAGACTTCAGCAGAAGATTGTCCTCACTAAGATAAGCTAAAATAGGGGATATTGCCTAAACTGACTCCATTTTAGATATCCATGCAAAGAATTTTACAAGCTTGAATGACTTTCGTTTATGGTTCCACATGAGCTGGCTTAATTTTTTCTACATTTTAGACGAGCTAATATTTCATTTATGAATTAGGCACTCTCCTTACCAATCAGAAAATTTTCATTCTAGTGACAGTTATTCATAAAATTTTGAACAGAATCAACATCAGTCCAGTGAATCTGTTGTTTAAAGTTCACAAATTGCATGCTGGGCTACACTACTTTTTCAGAAAATCTACTAGCATCAGTTTTTGATTAATTCATGAACCAACGACTCCTAAGCATAAATGGTAGTGCAGCACTTAAGCAGAAAGTTTCAACCTAATAATGCCGTTCAATGCTAAGAAACCAAAGAGAAGCTGCAGAAATCACCATTACAGCTGAAGGGCTGTTCCCATCATTCTCCCATTTCCATGAGGTAAAGCAATGGTTTTCCATACTAAAAGTATATGCTCTCAATATATCAAATATTTGTCACCTTTTTATTTATTTATTTATTTATTTGATAAGGATAAAAATAATGAAAAAATCAGTTCTAAATTAAGGCAAGATAACAAACAGATAAGATTCATACTTTTCGCATCTTTTCAGCAAGCTCAACATGTGCAGACTTTACACTATAATCACTTCCAGTTTTGGTCAGACCCTGCCAAAGAAGGTAAAAAGACTTGAGTTCATACACGAATGTTAAAATATAATCTTATATCACCGAGATGGTTATGCTGTATGCAGTTGGAAATTGCCTTTGTTATAACCAAAAGAGACAAATCCACACGGTTCATTAAAAGATCTGAAATTGTGTTCTTCACATATTGAACTGCGCCAGGAATATCTCGGTCAATTAGTATCTTGTGTAGGCATTCGTTTACCAAATTCTTTACCAACAAACAATTGTCTCTTCTGACTGTCTCGATGCCTGTTGTCAAGAAATTGAATGACACTAAATCATGTTTTTTCAATAACTATTAAATAGTTCAAATATTTACCTTTTGTGTCCATTTTGTCAAAACTATCAGGCTTTGTCCAGTACAATCCAGCATATCTCTTCTTGCTTATTAGCAAATAGGGATAATAGACCTTTTCAAATTCTAGCCTAATGGGCTTCAAAAAAATGAAATAAAAATTAATTAGGACAGAGACTAAAAACAAAATTTGAGAATATACACTATATATTCTTCGATGACAAATTTGCCTCATAGTAAATAAATAAAGAACGAAAATAAAATGCGATTTAACATGAAGACTAAAAATGTCGGCTAGGATATCTAGCAGATAATACCCTAGGTTTACAATATCAGCTAGGATATCTAGCTGATAATGCACTAAGTAATAGAAATTTAAAGAAACACATGATTTAAGACATCCACAACTCAAATAATCATGTCTCAACCCTTGGATACCTTTATGAAAGTTCCTGTAATATATTCTGATGCTTCTCTTCCTAACTTCATTGCTTCCTCTACCGAAGGCACACCGAATTGTACCATAACAGAGTCAGTATCCCCATAAATAACCTAGAAAATTGATCATTAAGTAGTCAACTAAAGAAAATTTGTCAAATACTACCAGTATGTCATAGCCAATAAAAGGAAAGCAAATACATACAACAAAGTATTGAGAATCAGTTTTACTTTTTTGTTCAACATACTATACCAGTTAGCAAAAGTTATGAAGTAAGTGCAACAATATTATTAACACTCCATATTAAAATAATAATAATAAAATTTAATCATCATATTCTTGTGTATGGCTTCTGCCAACAATTAGGAATACAGGCATATAAAAAAATTGTTTTCTGCATGAATTAACCATCTCCCAGAAGTCTTCAAAAGTGGCCAAGGCACTGCAAAAGCTAGTGAAATTCCAATCTAATATACTCATCCAATGAAATCAAGAAGGTTCAGATTGGCACTAGATCACTGTTAAGAATATATGTTAATTTATAGATAAACCAGGTCTTCATTCGTTTGCGGTAATCACTCCTATGATTAGACTCCTGGAAGTGAACAGCCCAGCCCCACGAACCACCTACAAGGTAAATCCAAGAAGCACAAGCGGGTCCTCATAGGTAGCCCAGCATCACCAATGGTTCAAACTCCGCGGGAATTCAGAAATGTCCAACGTGAGTTTCAAACCGTTGCAGCATGGGAATCAACCTTGCCTCTTACCACCGCACCATGCCCTGGGGGGCTTAGCCCAGCTCTTCATAACTTCTATTGCAGGTGATCATTTTCCACTCAAACTCTTTTGTTATGGAAAGGATGTAAATTTCATTATAGTTATGCTGCAGATGTTCAAGAAATAACTCACAAACTGCAATTCTTCTGTATTCATTCTTAAGCCCCGTTTTTATTGTGATTCTTACCAAAAAGATTCATTCAACTTCGATTTATTAATGCACAAGTTAATCAATGCAATATGATGGTCACCTGTACCTCTTAAAAGCTTATCAGTGTCCACATCCATGAAGCTACTATTCCAAAATGTAAATTTTCTTGTTTACATTTGCTCCAGCTTGGGTCAATCCCAAATTCTATGTTAGTTTCTTGCCTTCTGGATAAACTAGTTGTGCCACCAATGTTATTGTGGCAAAACATAACTGAGTTTCTATAAATTTTCCATCAGGGTTTAGTGTGCTTATAGAAATTAGAGTGAGAAATACCATAATGTCATCATTGAAGCAGGCAAATTAGCAGCAATTAAGCCAAAGTCAGCGACAAAGGAATAAAAACTGATTACATGTGAAAAAAAGCAAAGCAATGCCTATATATAGACTTAACGATGAAACTATACACATGTATCACAAAGCATATAAAAGTTATAATCACGAGGTCAAAGGAATGTTTGACTAATAGACAAGTACTACAAATTCTTTCTGCTGCACTTTACATGCTTTGAAATCATAAGTGTACCTCTGCATTATGATCATAACCACCGCTTGTAGTAAATTTCTCTTCTACCATCTTCTTAGTGTGCTCAATCATTTGTCGACCTTCACATTACCAATGAGCAAAAGTTATGGACTACGAATAATCTTTCCACATCTTGCATTCGCAATAGCCCTGATTAGCAATGAATAGTAATCTACTTATTTAGGAATCCATTGCATACCGTAGCTTGTTACACTAGAAGAAATTTCCAAACAAGGTAATTGACCAACAGTAGCTCCAGTAAACCCATATACAGAGTTTGCACTTATCTAAAATGAAAAAACAAAGGAAACAGTGAGCCCAATCTCAAACTATTAATAATTTGTCAATTTGAAACAAGATGTCAACAATAGTCATGTATGTACTTTCAAAGCCAACTGGCGTCCATCCAGTACAGCCTTCTCAAATGGATCTTTAGCTTCCTGAAAATATAATATCCAAAACATAAAAATTGAAGAGAGAAGAAAATTTGCATAATTTTATTACATAAGAATGTAAAATCAAACAAAGACATGAAGACCAGCTAAAATTCAGACATGAATTTATGAACTAGTCAAAGTAGGTTGGCCAATAAATTTAATATCTTCAAACAATTTTAAATTTAATTATATATTTTCAATTCATACCTTCAGATCAGCTTTTGCTCTCTTACGTGCAGTCAATAGCTCTTCTAGAATTTCAGGAAGTATGCCCTAGTTTTTAGACAGAAGACAAACTTAAAACCTTGTGAGTATATTAGAAATTTGAGAAAATTGATTGAGCTGCAAAATTTCACCAAAAAGCATACCTTTTGCAATTCAGGTTTGACAAAAATTTCACCGGATGGAGTTTTGTGTACACTTTCTGCTGGCAAGTTTAACCTATGGGCATCTTCTGATTTAACCTTCACAAAAAATACAGTAAAATCTCAAGAAAATTCAATTGAACAATATAAATTGCAAGATCAATGTCATGCTGCATAGTCACCATGATAGAATTTATACCAATGTGCAATAACACAAATTGTATGCCATCATGATGGATGGATATAAAGAAGCAAAGTCCAAAGTTGCAATGGGCTTTTCATAAAAACCAGTATTTGCCTCCAACACCTACAAGTATGAGCAGAATTAGCTAAAGATCAGTGTTCAATTAGTATTTAAATATAAAAATAGAAGTTATAAACATGCAGATCCTTATTTTCTTAGGAAATCACAAGGAATTTATAGAAAAACAGAATAAAAAACATCCCTTTGTTCACAAGTGATTATGATGGCGATTAATATAATAGCAAAAAGTACACATTACTTTTCCTGGTTTCATTTTCTGGCCTTCAAAATTCTTTTGGCTTGCTTATGCTTATAAATTTATACAAGCACGTGCTAAGTAGGCAGGGAACTGGAAAAGGGCTATAGTTACTCACAGTTGCACCTTCAAACGTTTCTTGAGCAGATCCTTGCCCTTTGACATTCGGAATAACAAGATTCCTCTGTTTAGCTTTCCTTAGGAGTTGAGAAAGAACCTGAAGGAAAGTCATCCAGGTTAGAGGTGGTCATTTTTATTATCCAGTATAAGGGTAAAAAATATAAGTTGTCACCTTGATGCTCTGGCCTCTTGCAAGTAAAAATGATATTGGCACACCAGTAACTCGTGCCATCTCCACATAGTTGTAAATGTACATCAATTTGTCGAGAAGTCGTTGTGGAAGATAAGCGTCCTGCATATATAACATAAAAAAGTTCAGCAACATGGATGAGAAAATATAATACTCCATAACTAGATCTTGGGGTAAAAACAAGAGGTCTCAATGTCACTCTAAGCCATTTTTAGAAATTGGAAGTCACCCTAAGCATTAGAACATGAGATTACCCAAACCATCTCTATTCCTTTGTAAAACAGAAGATTAGATTCCACCATATTCGAATCAACCCACTATTCAATATTGGTCATTTTCTATAATACAACTACAGTATAGAACCATCATACCAAACTGTGTATCAACTGTTACCTTGATAAGACATTGCAATCAGATATAAGAAGATTGCCATGAAAACAGTCTGATGTGTGTCTGCATGCATCAAAAGAAATAACTGAACATGCATCTTTGCATTCCATGGTCCATGTATTCAAGTGTGAATAAGCTTCCTTTGACTAAGTCAATCTCTTCATAGAAAGGACAAACTTAAATATCTTAGTTATTTCAAGCTAATTTTTATAGACAAACATATACAATATCAACCAAGTTTTATCCCATTAAGTGAGGTCGATGATATGGATCCTCCTATGTCATTGAACTTTGATCCCCTAATATATCGTCATATATATTTAATTTTATCATTTCTAACTAAGTCTTAGTTGATCTCTCTCTTCATTGATTAATGTGCATATTTATCGTGCTCTCATAGCCTAATCATATAAATAAACATAAATGTTTAAAAATTTTGCAAAACCTATTCTTTGAGTTTTCAGGACGTTTAGTAGGTGTAAAAGAAGTCTGCAGGCATAAATAAAGCTTGAGCAGTAAAAGTAAAGGGGAAATAAGAACATTTTTGCGTTCTAAAAGCAATGGAGGAAAATGTTGTGTTCATTCAAGTAATATTCATCAAATGAATCAGCAACTAATACACACCTATGCCATCTGCCGAGATCTAGCATTGTATATTAGCTTGTCATGAAATCTAGTTTAAATACTACTAATTTGTTGCGCACATCAAATACATAGTCAAGCTGCATGTGGGGGACCCATGTAAAGTAAAATACATAAAGCAGTATTATTTTCCTGCAACATTGGACACAATTTTATTAGCACAAGGAATACAATAAGTACCTCCACCAGGTAATATCTAACATCTGATTCGGTTGAGATATACCAAAGAATCTAGTGTCTACCTTGGCAGCCAGGATTAGAGACTTTTAAAGTTGATTTGGTAATCACTTGTCCCAAAGCGTAGGTTTGTTAAGAAAGAGATCAATTTTTATAATTTTAAAACACCCATTTACATATGGCTAGACTTACTAGGTGGTCTGATTGACCAAAAACTAATTACATATGAGGTAATATTATGACACTGGCAAAATTTAGACCTTAAACTTTGGACAATTCAATTTGAATTAGCACGTTAAAGTTTAATTTAACCACTTATCCCAAAAGCTTAAGCTGTAAACAGAGACCAATTTAATATTCTAAACAGAGACCATGTTTCCAGATGCAAGCAAAGCAAACACTAATTCTAAGAATATCTCAGGGACACATAATGACTGAAGTCATTAATGAACCTTCAAACAGTATACAGCTAGCCGTCTTCTAGTTTCTGGATTACCATTTTGGAGGTCAGATATTATTGAATGATGCACATCTTCTTTCTGCAAAAAAAAAAAGGTTAAATAAGAGGGCGAAATAAAACACTAGTGAGAATTCAGTCAGCAGAAACAATAACACACCACATGGTGGTATATTTATTTCAATTATTTGTCTTAAGAACAAATACCGCATTAGTTCACTCATGATTAGGAAGATTACAGCTGAACACTTAAATGGGAAGACACACTACAACAAGCAGATACAGTATACATCCATACAGGTGAAAGAGGTCAAAAAAATCCCTAATTATTCATAGGTCAGGGCAAAATTTGAATTAAGAATTTATTCCCACTTTTGACATTATATGCAATCCTAATCACATAGATTACGAACTTGCTTTTACACGTGTATTCTGCAAAGCATATTAGATAGTGAAAAATCTATCATGGATTCACAGTGAAGAATCTGTCATGGGTTTTACTAGTTTCCAAAACAAGATAAGCATAGTTAATATACATGCTCCAACTTGAATGGGAGTGAAGTGTTAGATTAATGGGCTAAGTGATTAGTCCCCCATTGCTACTTATAGACAGGGTTTTTATCATGAGTCCTCTATATACTCATGTAATGATTATCTCTCAATGAATACAGTATAATATTTATTCTCTTCCCCAAACTAACAGCTAAAATACCATGCAATTTGCCCTTTATATATCCATGTAATGATTATCTCTAGATGAATGTAGTATAATATTTTCTTCCCCAAATTGACAGCCAAAATGCCATGCAATTGGAAGTTCAAAATCAAATAAAGGCGTGTCTTTTTTCGAATGAATAATGTCTTTTCACCTTTTGAGTAAATCTAATTCCATTTTAGATTCATTTTCAAAGTTAAAATATAGAAAGTAAAACCATCATAATTCAAATATAAGAATTGGCTCAAAGGGCAATCTCCCTATATTCTTAATCCTAAACACAAGCATCTTCAAAATGCAGCAATATTCACTTCAAACTGCAATTTAATATACTCACTAGTCAACCAAAGAGTGGCAGTTAAGAAATGACAGAGTATTATCTTTTCTTCATAATTTACAATTAGATGTGATAACACAGGAACAAGGTTACAAGGGTGCCATTGTACTTGTTAATTCTTAGAAGGAAATGGAAATAGATCAAGGATCCCTAAAATTCTAGCTTTTCAATTCTCCCATTTTCCAGAATAGGGTGTCCTCAAAGAAGTCAGCATGGTTCCACTCATTATATTTTTGCAGGAAAGTGTACAATTCAATTTTAAGCTTTATGTCTGATTCAAATCACTAGTTCGGCTACAAGGATTTGAGAACCAACATAGTTGCTAGTCATGCCAAAATTGAGCTTGATTCATTTAAATTTCAACAAATCAAGAATTATACTTTTCAATTAATATAGGTGTTCGAGATCAAAAAATCATCTAAGGTTGAGTTTAATTCGAGATGAATTCAATAGTTTTTAAAAGCCCAGATAATGCTACCCATAACTTTAATGGCCATGAAAAAAAATACTATATAGGATCATCTAATATTTAGAACCTCAAAGTGATTCATTGCAGGGAAACCCTGGGGGATTAAGGTGGCGTTTGGTTTTGGGGTCTGGGAATGGGAAATTGGAATGATTCCTTTTTGTTGTGTTTGGTTAATGGGAATGGGAATGGGAATGAAATCCAAATTTTGGGGAATGGATGAAACCCATCCCTCCCCTCAGGTTTGATACTCATTCCAAAAGTAGAGTTCTTTCAACTTCCAACCAATCAGATTCGTCGATATATTCGCCGTGTCGATGGTGGTCTTCAAGGTCAAAATTTGGCCGAGATTTGATCATTCAAGCTGAATTTTTTTAGCTCCGTCGTAGCGACGACAAGATGTTACTAATCTGAATAACGGAAATGTTCCTCCACGGATCTAACAAACGTGACATCAATGGCGATGCCGCCATTGTCAATGGCGGCGAACCCCACTTTGTCCCCTTTGAATTCGATGACATTGACGAAGCCAGAGGAGTCAGGTGTGGTTCCGGTGGCTTGGTACATGGTGGCAATTAAGGACGTGGCATTGTTAATCATGTGAAGCTTCTCGGCGCCAAAATAATCGAAGAGGATGTGGACAGAGAGGGCATATTTTTGAGAGATGAGAGGGCATATTTTTGAGAGATGAGAGGGCATTTTTGAGAGAGAAAGATGTGGAAGGACAGTGGTCTTCAAGGGCATTTTTGGAATTTTAGTTGATTCCCATTCCAGAATATCAAACTAACCAAACACTATATTGAAATAATGATACTCATTCTCATTCCAGTCTACTATCAAATGCATTCTGATTCCTATCCCTGCAGCCCAAACCAAACGTCACCTAAGTTTGCTTATATGTATGTTCAGGAGAAACAAGACAATTCGTAAACAGAGAATGAGCTTATGCACTATAATTGAGCTATGTACCATTGAAACTTAGCTCAATAAAAATTCTACCAAAAAGTAATGCCAATACTTAGGCTTGTTGAGAGATCAAATTGAGCTCAAACTGGTTTTAGTAGCTTCCACTACTACGCTTGCTTTGTTTTCAATTCTAATCACTTGTTATGATAGGTAAGTTTCTACCCACAGATGAATTTCATTAACAAGAAAGGAGGCAGCAGAAACCACAGGAAAATATCCTGCAGATCTCTTCCAGTAATCTTTCCCACAGCTAACTGGTTGGGAAGAATCACCAAATAATGGGGTTGTGAAAAATAAATGTTGTGTTACATTACGTTATTGTTACTAGAATTAACATTGTCCACAATAAAGGTGTACAGAAAAAAAAATAGGACAGCTATGCACTACAGCAGCTATATTTTTAACTGATTTATTATACAAGGTAAATTATGACCCAAATAAAAAGGCAGAAAGTATACTCATTTATTAACTTTAATAAATGCCAAAACTTACTTGCTCCCCGAGAAAATGTGCCGAGACTGAATTAAGAGAATATGAACTAAGCTTGTAATCCCTTTGCATAGCCTTCAGAAACAGAGAGAAGAAGAAACATATCAATAAGACATTAACAAATCAATTATATGCTAACTCATATAAGAACCTGAAACAGATCAAACTGGACTCTTCCCTCCACTGTAACTTCCTTGCTCTCCCTCACACCATATTGCCTGCACGAATCAAAACTATATTAACCACAGTACACAACAATTGAATATGTCTAAATTCAGCAGCTAATCATATCTTTATTTAGTATAGCCCAGTTGTAAGTTGATGCACATGAAACTTGAAGGTAGGATGCATACTAATCTTGTGCTAATATGTATTATTTGAATCATGTAACTTTTAAATCGTATATTTCCTTGAAAATAATAAAAATGCATTTTTAATGCTTTTCATTTTCAGCTACATTTATTTAAAAATAATAATAAGGTTTCCTATAAATATTTTAATTGTCTAGAGTCTAGACTATTAAGTCCGACAAGGGTGACCAAGATTGGGTCCATAGGATGCTTGAGTCAACACCATCTCAGGCTAAGATGGCCTATGACAACCCTATTTAGCCCTGTGATACACCTGGTTTCTGACACATGTACATGCTAGTGCTGGTGGAAGCGAAATATGTAAACGCTCATTGTGCAGTTAAAGTGAAAGCCAGTAAATCTCCATTTTATGAGAAGAAACAACCACAACAGAAGTGTAAATACAAAAGAGAGAAAAAGGAAACAAAGCAATACAACTCAAATATTTCTTAACCACTCCATCCACAAACAAGCAGTAAGAAAAAAAAAATGGTTTATGAATACAGAACATATATTTTTTTATTCATTAAGATCACTTATACTTGAACTGCAACACCAATGACCATGGTGAAGAAAAGGCACAGCACTAACTGAGAAACCACTCAAAGATATTTTTAAGATACAATCTGCCTTAGTTTACACATACAACAATTCAACGAGATTTAGTTTACACATACAACAATTCAATGAAATGTGAAATATGGGATACAAAATAATCATTCAAATTAAATATAATGCAATGGGATTGCTAGAGAGACAAGTATGCAAAAAAAGATTTAAAAACACTTACTCATAATAATATTGCCAAAAAGAAACTACAACAAAAACAAACAAAGCACACAATCTTAGCTAACTAGGTGCCGAGGAAATAGGAATGCGTAACCTTGATGAGAATGTTGTATCTCTAACACGTAGCCGGCTGTTTCTTATGCGACCAAGTGTTGGGAACTCACCTATCTTAAGGGCTGCAGCTCTCTGTGACAAACATGACAGAGAACACATTTATCTTTAAGAAATGAGTATGATATACATTTAAATTGCTAAAACAACAGGTACCTCAATAAGATAAGGCAAGTCAAATTTGCATATGTTATATCCAATTATAATATCCGGGTCAACCTCACAAATTAAATCCTGCAATTGAGTTCATATTTGTTTCCTCAAATAAGTGCATGATTGATACACTCCAAGCAAAATCACTTAGTAGAAAGTCCAATGAACAATCACAAAGAACTGATCATATAAGGAAAGATAATGCCAACATGTCAAAGTCATCTTGGTAATCCATATTCAATGAACTTTGTATAGCTTCTAAATAAAGACCTGAAAGCTACTTACCCTCCAAGCCAATAAAACGTCCCTCTCCGTATCAAATGACATCACATCAACTCCAACAATTGGAGAACATGACTTAAGAGTCATGACATTTTGTATAAAAGGATGGTCATCTCCTTGAAGGGTGACTAAATTTGCAATCTAATCAAAATAAGGAAAAGTTAGAGGAGAATGAAAATGACATGTAGTTCAATTGCCCAGTGTATTCAAACAGAAGGGAATACCTGAATCACAGGGTCATGAGTTGGCTCAGGAAAGAGTCCTTTACGACCAGCACACTCGATATCAAAACTTAATATTCGAAACGGGGCCATTTTTGAGTATTTCCCTTCAGGAGTATGACTGATCAGTTCGGAATATCTATTGAAGGATTAAGGAAAGGTGACAAATAACAGTATCATTATCCTCAAACTGTCTGTCTCAATTATTTGGAGTCAGCCATATGAATTATTCCTCTATAGAGTTTATGTAAGGGTATATCACTATGCATATTTCAATGATTAAATATTTTTATTAGATGAACTAGAATTTTCATTGGTCTCCCTCTATACCTTGCATCCCCCATCTTAATCAATTAAACAAATACTTAGTTTAATCAACTAATATAAAATAGTTGATTAGATCAACTTCTAACAGAAAAATAAAACAGTTTTCTGCTTCCTGTAGGAAAGGATACAAGCAATCAACTTCCAGTTGACAATAAGACATATTCTTGATCACCTTTCTATAACTTCCAGCAGGCACTTCTATCCAATTTCCACCAACAATGTTACAATCAATCATGAATCGAAGTGCAAAAAGAATGTTGCTTTCATATGTGTCAAAATTCCTTGAACCGATGCCTTCGATTGTAATACCCCTCTCGAGAATACCTACCAAAATATTGTATTTTTAGATGTCGCCTCTGTATATATGAACTCATATATCCAGGCGAGGCCTCTACTAGATCATACTTAGACCACTCGTTTTATGCATATGAAACAAGAGGTCAATCTTCCAAACTCTAACAAAAGCATCACTAGAGGTCAGATTTCCAAATTCTAACAAAAGCATCACCATTTAGCAAAGAATGTGTAATAAGGGTAGGGGTATTTTCTTCTCTCGTCGAAGAGGCCTTACCGCGACAACTGGCAACCATAGTAGGTAAGGCAACCACGATCTTAAGAAAAGGTTGAGACTGATCTTTCTGGTAACACATAATGCTCTTCTTCTGCACCAACTCAATCCGCCTAATGAACTTTGCTACATTGTTGTTTCTATTTGATTCTCTCATCTTCCCCTATATGATTCAAATCACAAGAGAAAAAATCTTAGCTAAAAAATGTTATTCAAAAAACATAACTAATAATGCAGAAGTTGATTAATTACGGTCAAAAGAACAAACAATGGAATAATGATGAAATCACCTCTAGTGTTTGGTGGAAGCGAGAGATATCATCAGGCCCCATTCCCATAGGGCATTTTATATAGAAGTAAGGCTCGAAGCCGTGAACATGACAGCAGACACTGTGACCTAACCAATTCCAGACGCATTTCTTCACTAAACCAAATTAGTCAAAAACTATATAAAAAAAAAAAGTATGAAAGCAGCAAACCCAACCTTCTCTCGTGACGCCAAAGATCCTGAGAATCGCTGAAGGCCCAGATGAGCTAAGCAACAGTTCTTTGTGGCTTTCCCCGATGACATAATCGATCTCGAGCTGCTGAAAAACTGCAAAGAGAAAATAAAAACTAACAAAAATCAAACTTTTTACAACCTGGAGAAAAATGTGGTCGAGGTCACGAGTACTGATGTTTTCGGAGCCGGAGAAATAAGAGGGGGAGAGAGCAGGGCGTCTCCACTTGGAGAGGCGAGACGAGAGGGCCTCGTCGCGGAGGAGGATGAGGGCCTCCTCGTCCTCTTGGTACATGGTCTCATCCAGGAATACATCCTCGTCCATCATCTCCTCCTCCACCGACGATCCATTCGTCGGCAGCGGTTGCTGCTGTTGAGGGTTTTGGCGTTCGAACTGCGATCGCTTCGGTGGGTTCGGCGGCGTCGAATGTTGCACCCCTCTCCGCTTGCCGTTGCCGCCGGCCATGGAGACAGCAGAAGGAGAGAGCGAAGGCGACGAATCGGAGAGAAGAAGAAGAAGAAAGGGGAAGAAGCGGAAGTAGATGGATTCCCGCCACTGCGAGGGTAGGGATTTATCACCTTATGACAACCCCAGGCATCACGTGCTATGCGCGTGCAATTGACTTAGCCGTGATTTATAACTTAGCCAAATCTCGTTACTGTCGCGACTATGATTCACAGCTAGGGCACCATCCTACAATTTGGTTGCGAGCTTGACCAGCTGCAACTCACGATCGACCCGAGCTCACAGGTAACTAGCCACGAGCTCGAGTTACGACTCGTGTGTTTAGCTGCCAGCTCATAATCATGATTCACACTTAGGGCATGGGCAGGAGCGTAGCTAAGTGGATACCAGGGGGTGCGATCGCACCCCCTGAAATTTGGAGAAAAAAACTAGTGCTGCAGTCATTTTCCTGCCGGAGCCATCGTCGTTGCTTCGTTATTGCTACCAATATCGACATGCATCCCATCGATATGTTCGATATTTGATCCTCTCTCCTTCCCTCTCATCTTTTAACATCGGCTTAGCGAGGTGTCATTTTGGCCGCAACCTTGCAGCGAGGTCTCGACTTGGCCGTAGCATCACAGTGACCTTGGCATCGTGTTTGGCCGGTTTGAATTTGCCCCTGCTGACTGATAATTCTGGCTACGCCGCTGGGGCTAGCCAATTCAAAATGAAAACTAAAAGGGATTTGAAAACTAAATTGTTATTATTTAACTCAGTTGCTGTGTGTCTCATCTTCGGTGACCCATCGTAACAAGCGTGGAACCGCCAGTCCGCCACGTTAGCGGTTCTCTCACGACTTCCCCACATCATTGAGAGGGAGTACACAGCAGGATCTCAGATTAGTAAGGACATAGATGGGTCCTCAGAAGCAATGAAATCCTCCATAGGGATTCGAACTCCGGACCTTTATAATCACGAGCATATGCACTTACCAACTAAGTTAGCCCTTGGGACTAAAATGAGACCCATCGAAACAAGGCTCATACAACCAATGGGTCTCCAAGGCCTACTTAGAGCAGCATACCATGCAAATGGCGGATGACTTGGCTGTGGTATTCAGATCATAACATCTGACTAATGTCAAAGATGATTAATTCCATTTTATAAAAGTTTTTCTTAACCATCAAGATAAATTCCAGAAGCGCAAATGATCATCTATATAATGACCTAACTGTCCCAATGGTTCAAACTTAAAAGATGAATTTCATGGCCTCGTTGGATTTTGAACTGTGTGCATAGGGAGCTTCAAAATGCGCTTACGACTACACCGAAGCCCAAGAGATCCACTTTGCATCTTTGTCTCCACAGCAACATTTCGATTAATGTTAGAGGTATAACATCTTCTTTTTAATTTATCCATTGAATAAATTTGAGCCATAATTTATACACATTCAAAGATCCATATCACAAATATTAGTTCAAATTTTGATTATCTTCTTTATTCTTCTGAAAGTTTTTTACCATCCCCAAATTTCTTCTTTTAAGTGTTGTGGAATGGTTGTTGGGTTGGAGTGGAGTGGGTCTTCCATTCTTATTTTGTTTGAAGCAAAAGTAATATCGTTCATCTCAAATGATTTAGTATTTTCAGTTCTAAATAGATAAATTAGGAGGAACATTTTATTCTCGCAAACAACCCTTTGCAAGATGAAACAGACACCAATTAAATATTTTATGACGACGGTGACTCTGTTATATATCAGATACGAATTTTAAACTATAAAATTAGCAGACTTGAATGATTAAATATCATCATTAGCTAAAAAATTAAAAGACGGTGACATTCAAATTCAATGAACGAACGAGCCTAAAAGACGATTGGGCAAGATGCCAAAGGAACCAGCAAAGCAATGTTATCTTTATCATTAAGCAATATTTTAGATTTCGGCTACTTAAATTGACCCAAGAAACTATATATTAGTGGAAATGGGTCCCTTGATCATGTTCTTAAAGCGACATCAAATAGTAGTGCATGGTTGACTTGTTGGTTCGCTGAAAGTTTTAATAAATGTAAAAGTTGGATGCATTTTTTTTTATAGATTAGTGAAAGTGTTAAATTTTAAAATATTCATCAATTTAACTATGAATGAGTAAAGAAATTCACTTGTAAAAATAGAAAACAGATTTACTAAGATAAAAAAAATATATATATATAAATGAAATTATAAAGATTTTGCTTATTTTATGTATTTATTATGGTAGTATATTATCTAATTTGCATATTTGTTGATTTTATCGACTAGAGTGCTCCGTGAGAATGGACCCCTATTTTAATCTTCAGTTATTGTTTAAAAAAAAGACCTCTCAAGTTTTAAAATTATTAAAATGTCCACAAAGTCTGCAAATTTCTATTATCTTCAAATCATTCACACCGTTAAGTGTCTTAATAAGGTCATAATTTTCACTACAATGACGTGGCGCTAATGCTTTACCATTATTAATATGATGAATACTTTTTTTTTTTGACAATTGACTAAAAAATACATTTAAAATTATGGAAAATTTAAAAAGCGCATTTAACGGTTAGATTTCGGCGATTTGCAAAACAATCTGGGAGTTTTGCATATTATCTTAAAAAAAACGTATCTATTCTGAAATTTACCAAATCTTCCTTTTTTTTCATTTTTCTTTCCTATAAAAATTAGAACTACTTTAGTTTTTTCTCTAAAAAAAACTAGTATCCTCTTTCGCTTCCGTCTGATGGCTTGCTCGCCTACATGTTGAGTTTCATCTAGGAGTCTATGATTGATGCACGAGGTAGGGTTATCGCCGCTGAGGCTGCCTCAATGACCAAGAAGCATCTTTGTAACATCGAAAAAGACACACGTGGATTATTAACATCATCTTTCACATCCTAATAGTCCCCCTTATCATTGAGATGGACTGTGAGCAGTAGTTGAACGAGTTGGAGATGCAACAATCGGCCCTCCTCCTCGTCCCCAACACCCCAACCCTCCTCTATACTAACGTCGTGCCATCCAAGTGAGAAAAGAAATGAGATGGTTATGGTCTAATCATATGCTTAATAAGTGATAATAGTAATTCTTATTTAAGGTAGCGGATTAAATTTGATGAATTAAAAATACTTTGATATTCTTGTGTAATTGAATCTTGGATTTCATTGCTGATAACTTTCATTATTTATTTTATGATTCTTTTAAAGTTGACTGAAAATTATAAAGAGTCTTCTAACTAATTTGTTCCAAGACTATAGTTTTAAGTTAACCTAACCTTGTTCATATAATGATTCGATTTGCTGGATTTTTCTATTGTCACTTTGATCAAATATTTTAGTGTCAGAACTTTGGGTTTCTAACTAATTAACTTAGGTTGTATTGATTTTCTTAATGTATGCAAAAACTTTATTAACAATATATCGATTGTTCAACTCTAAGGTTTTTTTATCTTCATATTTTATTACTACTATTCAAATATTCTACATTTTGAAAATAATGTCAAGAAATAATGACACGGTCATGGAATAAATTATATTATAAAACACTATAATCTTATACTGGATTTGAACAATAATACCAAGAGATTATTTATTCTTATAATTATAATAATATTAATCCTGCTCTATTCATTTTTAGATTTGAACAATAATACCAAGAGATTATTTATTCTTATAATTATAATAATATTAATCCTGCTCTATTCATTATTCTTTAACAAAACCTCTTTAATTGTTATTTGTAGAATATGTATCTCCTCTAGCAAAAGATTAAGGATAATAAAGGATTAATTTGAAGCAAGAGTATACCAAGGAGGATCACTTGAGCTACCATATTATAGGAAATCATTTACAATACTTGAAAACACTAAAGAATTTGATTTTTTATTGGATGATATGGAGAACTTTGTTCTTCTTAGCTAGTAAAATCGCAAGCATGACTGATTTCCTATAGATTTTGAAGAGAAATATTCACAATATTTTATTATATTTTCTAAATTATTGTGCTCTTCTTGTGTGTTGTGGTAATGTGAATTTTTATTGTAAAACTCAATAAAATTGGTGTTGTTATTTTATAGTATAATAGTTGTAAATTGATGATAGTATGATAATTATTTTTTATTAGATTATTATGATTGTTAAAATATAATAGTTACTAGTTTGTTGTAAATTATTATTTGGTATATTATAAAATAATCTTGTACTTATATTTAAAGTTATTATTATTTTAATATATATTGGTAATGAAATTATTGATGAGGTTTTATTAGATGAATTTGTCTATTAAATGATATTGAGTATGACATATTAAGGAATGAATTTATGTTGTTGGTTTCGAAAAAAAGTTTCTCTCAATATGGTGTATTGCATCTATTGTTAAGGATATTAATATAGTTAGGAGAACTAAATGAGCACATAGATTCTAGTTTTATATCATTTAGAGTTCTTTAGATTCACTATTTACTTTTTTTTTGGGACGAACCCGGCAAAGGATCAACCTAGAACATTCTAAGAGTAAAAAATTTATTAAATCGAAGCTCGTTCAGATATCTTTAATCTAATATATTAAGCATCCCGTAGTTTAATCCGAATCAAAAGTTATGACCCCTTAAAGTTACAACTTGTAGTTATAACAGCTATGATTTGTTAGCTACTGCAATGTGTTGCTGATATTCTGAAGACCAACAACAATGTGTTGTTGATCTTCAGAGGACCACAGCAATGCGTTGTTGCTCTTCATAAGATTAACAATAAGATTGGCAATAACGTATTGAACCGTAAACTTTGAGATATCATAATTTTTTATTCGGGTTAAATTATAAAACACACAATATGTCAAATCAAAGTTCATTAAAAAATCTTAAATTTGATATACTATGCATCCCATAGTTTAACCCTAATAAGTGCCACTTTTAAAAAATCTTAATGTTAGTTGCTTCTTTTAAAAATTTTCATAATTTTAAGTACGTCTCAATACTTTTTATAACGTGAATGGTTGAGTAAAAAAATACAACCAGAGTTTTTCAAAATTTAAGAGGCATTTTATTTTCTTAAAATGCCACGGGTATATTGAGAAAATGACAAATCCTCTCCCCATATATTCTCTGTCTCCTTTTCTAAATGCCGATTATAATTTTCGCTTTTTTTCGTTGCCACTGCCTCAATTATTAACATCTTTCCTTATAATTTTAATGATATGATTTTTTTTTATAAAAAATTAATCGTTATCATTTTTGTTAAGAGAGCAATTTTTTTTTTCAAAAAAATATTCAATAACTCCAACATATATTTTTTTTTTCTACTAAGAATATCTTCATACTGGCATTATTGTACTAATTAAAGTCATAACCCTAAATTTTACATTCTAAACCCTAACTACTTATTATAATTAAATATTATTATATTAAAATAATATTTATTAATTTAATTAAAATAGTTTAAATTTAATTAAAATTATTATAATAGGGATGAACATGACTATTACTGCTGCGTGAATTAAATAATAACTATTTGATATTATTATTTTTTGCCGCATGAATTAAATTCTAAATTGATCAATCAGTTGTATGAACATAACAAGTCTGTGTTATAGGAGTTATGAAATTATAACTATTACAATATTTTAGTAGCTATGATTTCCTAGTTATTACCATAGTTATAGCAGTTACAATTAGGGATTATTAGAGTTGAGGGGCTTGAACTTGTTGGTGCAGGGAGTAGCAGATAATAACAATCAAACTTTAGGGTTTCGATATTTGACAATATAACAAGGTATTGTTGGAGATCATTATGACCGACTATCTTCCTACACTTAGTGCACAACGGAAATATACAAAAACTAGTAGGAAATTAAACTACAAGAATAGAAAGAGCAAACCAATCAACACACGTCAATTTACGTGGTTCAAAAATAACTTGCTCCTACTCCACGACGTGTCAGTAAGGTGGAAAACTTCTCGATCCTTCGGTGGATCAATTCCCGGCAACACCGACTATATCAAGCTTTTTGTCGGTGGAGAAACCTCTCTACAACCTCGACCAAGACCGCTTGAGAGTACTGGGCTATGAGACTACTAATTAGGGTTTACCACACCTAATTTCATCAACTCTAATCAAGCTCTCAAGGTTTGATTATATGGGCAACTAGCTGAAACACATAACTAGTTTTCCACCTACCAGTAGTCTGCTAAGTATAGTAGTTGACTGGTCCCTCGTGAAATTCGACTGTTACACCCCAATGACTCGATACCAGTCGATTGTCCCATGGGCCAGTCGACTACTCCACATTAGTTGAGCTAACAGAAACATTATATTCACTCCCAGTCGACTGACCTCAATTGACTGCCTAGTCAACTGACCCCAGTCGACTCATACCCAAGTACAATCACTCTGTACTCATACCTTCATGACTCACTTGATTCTTCATCGCAGCCTTGACATCTTGCATTCAAGACTTCTTCCTTTGACTCTCATCTCTCAGATACATTCAACCTCGCGGCTCGTCCCCAATGACATCCTTTATGTATGCTTCGAAATATGCTTCCCTCGGCTTTGCAGTTGCTACCTTATCCACGACCCCTCGGATGCTCCATTCTTCAACGGACCCAAAGCCATCAAGATGAGTCATATGTATATTCTGCAATCCTACACAACTCAAATACACATATCAAATATAAGGATAAACCTAACTTAAACCCTTTGCTCAAATATCAAAACACATGATCACATGAACCCTCAAGATTGCATCCAACAGGTATGGTCAATTTGATCATACCTTGTTATATTATCGAACATCAAAATACTAGAGGTTGATTGCTATTATCTGATGGTCCTTTCACCAACAATCTTTTTTTTTTTTTATATTTGACTATAATCTTAAGTTAGGTCTAGATTGAACCTTAAGTTAGACAAACTAGTATCTCCCAGATTGATACAAAATCCTTAAGATCTAAACCTAACTTAAGATTATTGTCAAACATTGAAAAGAAAAAGTTTATTAGTGTTGGGAATATTAGATAATAGTAATCAACCTCTAGGGTTTCAATGTTTGACAATATAATAAGATAGGGTTAAATTGACCACAGGTTAATCTAAACATGACTTCTTGTTTGGAAGTGAGTGAAGTTTAGTCAGGTTAAAGTTGACCAGATGACTAGTAAGGAGAAGTCTAATTAGGACCAAATGATTAGCAGAGAAAGTTCTAATTGAAGATTAGGGAAGGGAAGGTCCTAATGAGTGAAACTATGCTTTGGTGAGTGAAGCCACGATGTGAAAGTCTTAATGAGTTAAGCTAGGCTTTGGTGAGTGAAGCCGGAAGGTGAAAGTCTTAGTGAGTGAAGTGAGGCCGTAAAAATCCTAGTGAATGAAACCAAGCGATGAAAGTCCTAATGAATGAAACTATACAGTGGATATCCTAAGGAGTAAGTCTTAGGTGGTAAGTCTTGGATGTAGTCCGAGCATGAAGTCTAGTAGGTTGATATGACTAATTCCGCAAGCGCACGGTTTATCGTCAAGTAATAAAATATCGATCCCACAGAGACTGGAACAAGTACTAGAAATTTACCAGCTTTAATTATCCAGAAAAATGATTTAACGAGATGTTTAACCTAAAACAAGAATTAAGACAATCCTAAGACTAGAATTAAGACGGTCGAGAATTAACGAAGGGTCAAGAAATAGAGAAACAATCCTAGGATTACGGTTTCACCACTCTAACTATTATTACGACTGGTCTTTGCGTTG
>JBBPFQ010227896.1:0-16919 GCA_037974815.1 Kaempferia elegans | reverse complement strand
CTTCCAACCGTGCACCTTTGACTGAAGAGAACCCTACACAGTTGTGTGAACCTCACACGACCGTGTGGTCAGAAGCAGCCAGCATTCCAGATTCCAGCCCTACAGGGTCGTGTGTGCGGCCGTGTGGCGGGCTGGAGCCAAATTCTATTTAAAGGGGTTCCTCCCCCTTGCAAAAGGGGAGGAGGTTTCACCCCTTGGGGTGCCCGCCATGGTTCCAAGGTATTTTCCGAGGTGATCTTAAGCTCCATAGTAGGTTTTCTTGCATCTTCTTCGCCGCGACGATGAACTTTGGAGGGATCTCAAGAGGAGAGTGCTCAAAGATAAGTTTCTTTTAGATTTCTCCCTTGATTCTTTGGATCTTTGGTGATTGATTACAAGAAACCTCTTTCTCTTCTTGATTTACTCTTCATGGATCTAGAGTAGATTTGTGATCTTGAGAGTTGGGTGTGATTGTGAGAGAATGATTGATTGTATTCATGGATATTGGCTTTAAATCCCTTCTTGATGAGATTCTTAGATTTGGTCTTGTAATAGATTGATGTAATCTTGTGGATACGTGATATGTATGATCTTATGATATGTGTCCAAGAATGATGTGTTTGATCTTGTAGGTTATAACCTTTGTTATTGTGCAATATCTTGTATTCTTGGAGTGATTGTAATGGTACAATAAATTGTGGTGTGTTGTGGACCTAATCAACATTGGTTTATTAATTGATACATGGTTGTCTTTGAATGGATGAGTAAATCCGTAGACACGTGTGGAAGGGGCCTTGGTGACAGAGAACATCCCTACTCATAGTTGTCTACGGGTGAAACTCCGGTACGGGGTATGATCATGTAACGTTTCCTTTGGGCTTGATCAATCCTACTTAACTCAGTGTAAGGAAGAGCTTTGATACACCCACAAGTGTATGGGAACATCGAAGTAATATAAAAGATTATCGTATCCACAGGGAGCTAGATTCTAATCACTAGTTACTAGGATCTAATGGATTACTAGACAAGAACATAAAAGTGTGAGTTCTAAACGATAATAGCAAACAAGAATAGAAAACAAAAGTGAGGAACCAAAGTCTAATGAAGTGCCTTAAGTGTGGGTTGTATTGTATAGATGATTGAATCATGATAATTAGTTAATCTCTTCTCTCCTATTCCTATATTGTAGGGATCCCACAGGTTTACCAATCATCTCTAAGGGAGGTTTCTCCACCGACAAGGAGGATTGTGCTAACCGGTGATACCGGGGATTGAACCACCTATGGATCATGGGATCTTCCACCTTACGAACACACCGTGGAGTAGGAACTTTATCTCCAAACTACGTAAATCAACGTATTAGCGGTTTATCTTCTTCCTTTTGGTTTTAGTCTTTGTATTTTCACTTGCACACTAACCATTGTAGGAAGAAGTGAACATTTTGGGGTATCCACTATCCAACCCCCCTTCTAGCCGGTCACGATCATCCCCAATATAGGGGCGGAAGACATTTTAACTCACAACTCAAACACATAAGTACATCATGTAAATGAATTCTGTGTTATGAAATAGATTCATCATGTATTAGGATGTCAACTACACTTTCAACTTGGGAAGAGTCTCAGATGAGCAACGATAATGAGGATGAAGGCACCGAGTTAAGAAGATGATTTAATTATGTCTACAGGCACATCAATTGTTGCTAATGTTGATATCGATATATTATTTCCTACTTGTAATTATGTTGTGGATTTAAGTGTAGGGGCTTGTGTTGTGGAAGCAAAGCCTCAAGAATCTCTTCTTTCTATTCCACAACCACTTGACACAATGGATGTAGTAGGAACTAAATTAGATGACGATGAAAGTGTAGGGACTTGTGCTATGATAGCAGAGCTCCAAGAATCATTCCCTCTAGTTGTACTACCACCTAAGCCAGAGTCAGAACCATCCTTTGATTCAGAAATAGTCACACCCACTTTTTCAGAACTTTCAAGTATCTTTCAGCAATGCAATGTGAGTATATCTAGTGATCTTTTATAAAATTTCATAGAAGCACCTATAATTAATTTTGTGGAATGTGACTCATTTTTCCATATATGCTCCGTCAAATTTAATATGGTTGTAGTTCTATCTTATATAACATGTTTATGGAAGGTATGCTTTTTGTCTTTAGGTATACAAATTTTTCTAGGGCCTAGAATTAGAAGCTCAATCTAAATCATCACTATCCGCCTAAATATTCTTTCAACGAGATGAAGATGGAGAGAGCAATACTTCACTTTATAACTCCTATGCTGAAAGATCTCTCCATAATAAGATCCCTTGATAAGAGAGTGCTGAAATATCTTACCCCCTCTAAGAATGAGATTTATATAAACCTAATGAGTTGGTCGAGCTAATGACCTAAAACAAACGCTTCTTGGTAGGCAACCCAAGTTCTTTCTAGTTTTCATTTAAATTTTTTGCTTTTTTTTAGTTTTTTAACCTAATCCCTCTACTTAGTTTTACTAGTCTATTTTCTTTTTTAGGATTCAAAGTTATGGAGAAATGTGAATATTAGATGGAGGAATATTTTAAGCACATGAATATCTTAACCATTTAGAGATCATCACCTGATAACTTCACTAACTTCCAAAAACTCTTCCATATTACATTTTAAGTTTTCATTGGGACAATGAAAGACTTAAGCCAGGGGGATGTGTTGGATTTAGAATAGTTTTTGGCATATTTCTTTTAGCATAAAAAAAATTATCTAGTTACATCATATATCACGTCATGATTGTTTGTTCCTTAATACAAAAATACTAGCACACTTTTTCTAGATTTCATATGGTTTATTATTATTTATGGTGCTAGTATGTTTAGTGAAATATCTTTTTCTATTTATGTTAGCATGAAGTGAGTAATACTTTAACTGTAAGAGTTTGAGTGTTGACATTATTTTAGAATATCATTTCACTATGCCTGATTTTAATAGTAGATAACTCTTAAAATAGTCATGATTCATAGAACTGGGCTAGTACTTATGTTTCTAAAGTGACCTTTCAATTGCATTTTAGTTACTGGATGATCTCAGATCATGACAACTCACTTGGAAAAATTAAAATCCCTCCATTTATGTATTATATTTACATTTGTGTTAGTGTTATACCTTTAAATCACCCAAAAAAATCATTTGAAAATGGATAGAAAATAGTTTTTAGGAGTGAAAACTAACAATTTACTCCTTTGAGACCGAGTTAGGTTACTAGGGAAATAAATGTTATATTTTTCTCGATTCTAAGTAATGCTCTGAGACCTTGTGTAGTTTGAGAGATATGAATCATGCCAATAGTAGGTAAGTGTCTATCGATAAGAGTATAAGGAACACGGTCTTATGACAACTTGACTAGGGTTAGAGATTGAAACTTAAAAATTTTAGGTCACTATTGCACTGATCAATTTGCTAAAGATTACAATGAACTATTTAACCACAGGAGTCTAAATTGCAGTTTTGTTTGAGGACAAGCAATGGTTTAAGTCTGCAATGTGATGTGCGTAGATTATATATATTTTAAAATATTATTTGTCACACATCTACTTGTATTTGATGCAAATAATCTATGTTTATTGCATCTTATTTCATTATTATGTCATACCTCCAATTTATTTATTCAGAAATATGCTCTTTGCTTATTTTGATTGACGGGACACAAATTGGAGCAAAAATAGAGCAAAGACGCACACTAGAGCGAACATAGAGAAAATCAGCAACTTGGTCGTACCCTAGAAGCAAGGCCATGTGCCAGCCGAGTGCAGGTTGTGCCCCATAGGCACGGTCGTCCCCTTCACTAGAAGACATCCCAAGGGCTGGTCATGCCTAGAGGCACAGCCATGCCTCCCACCAGATGATGTTAGTCGGGGGTGTGTGGCTATGTGAAACCACACATTATGATGTTAGTATGGGTCATGTCTTGAGGTACGGTCGTGCCTCCCCATCCAAGGGGGCACATGGTCGTGACATGGGACAGGCAAGGGTTGTGCCTCTCCTATAAAAGGGGGGGAATTTCTCCCTTTTCACTCATCTTTGGAGTTTAGAAATTGGGGTTTCTTCACCTTCCCTTAGTGAAGGATTCTCCCCCTTAGGGAACCTTAAAGCTTCCTTCTTCATGGATCTGTGCACATTCAATGCTAGGATTTCATCCAAGGCTGGTGACATAGATAAGCATTCCTCTTTTCTCTACCTCGTGTTTGGATTGTATGACGCTTAATTTATTATCTCTTGGTTGTTGTTACGAAGCCGCAAATGCACGGCTACGCCACTAGTAATAAAAATATTGATCTCATAAGGACTATTAATTAAGTACTAGTTGATTTTACACGATGAAATATCTAGACAAACGGATGTTGAAAGGTGGTGCAATTGAAAGCAAGAGAGAGAATGTGTGAGAGAGAGAGAGTTAAGTGGGAGAGGGAAAGAGAAAAAGTGAACAAAGAGTGAGGGTGAAAATGAAAGGGGATTGAAAGGAGTTGGTTTGGCTGTGTATTAACTCTCTAGATAGATACGAGAGCCACTCAACAACATTTAAAATCCTAATAGTTCTTACAACCATTATAATCCATAAAATCCCAGCGCAACCTAATAGTCCTTACAACATTTAAAATAATATTTATTATCTATCTATAAAATCAGCTCTTGTATAAACAATAATAGATAATCAATATAATTGAGAAAGATTTATGAGGCATAAAATATGTTGTAAAAATTAATTTATGACTGTACATTAAAAAGAAAATTCATGTACATATTTTTTATTTTAATAATTAATATTTATATTTTTATAAATAAATATTCCTTCTCAACGTACTAAATATTTTAACAACCAATATAACCATGATTTTACATTAAGCTAATTATTAAAAAAAATAAAAATAAAAAATAAAAAGCAATTTGACCATGGAAATTGAAACTTCAAAAGCATTAATTTTAAAACTACAGACGGAGATTTACCTAAACCAGAAGAGAACAATAGCCGTAGTAGCAGTCTCTTATCCTTTTTCAGTTTTGTTCTCTTTGGAATACACCTTAATTAGTGAGTAATAACATGAGATATCTAGTTGATTGCCTTTCTAGTTCATTGCATTACATAAAATTAACAAGAATAGCAGCTGTAAGTATACAGGATCCTAGAAAGCACAGAATATGTGCCTTCATGCATATTTCAAAAAAATATATATATAAAACAACTACATCAGTAATCTTCCTAGAACCGACATATGGAGGCGACTCTACAGATATGGAGGTAAGTAAATACAGCTACACAGATATTAAGCGCATGATGGAGTAGACCACAAGTCATCAATTCCAGGGATTTTCATGCTTATTTAAGTTCCTATTGCTAATTGCATAGGCTATCTTCACTGCCCTTCCATGGAATTCAAGCTGATTCTTCTTCATAGCCTCCTCTAGAGACTTATCGTCTTCAAAATCAATGTGGCAAAAGCCTCTAGACATACCAGTAGTCTTGTCCAAAGCTAATCTCACAGAAGAAATCTTAGAATCTTTGAAGTAGTATCTTATGTCATCTTCAGTTACGTCCCATGAGAGATTGCCAATGTATGCTGAGAAGCATCCGTCAACTTTCTTTGGTTCATCATGAAACCCAAATTTCCTCTTTCTCTGAGGACAAATTCTGCACCGTTACACCTTTATAAACCTGTTTCCCCTGTGACATGGAAAAGGAAAAAAAAAATAGTGCCAGCGCAGGGTAAACATTAATGATATTGATAAGAAAATGACCATTGCTGCGCAATGAAGACCTTACATTTTAGTTCCATCCAATTCGAGTGCATTTGTTACCATCTCCTCCTGAAACAAATATAGTGATTAAAAATACAACTTCATTCTGTGGGAGCTTTCATTCTGTTTACAAGCAAGATCATCGTGAAGAAAACCACAGCTAATAGCTGCACTAAGATCACGACTTGAGCTTTAAAGAAATATTAGAAATGGATCAGCTTGCAAAAACCTTTAAACTAATTTCTTATACTGGATAGTTAGCAGAAATCAGGTAGAGTTGTTCAATGAAAGCAATTATTGCAAAGTAAAGAATTAATTTATTATTTTATAAAAGTATTGTTAAATTTCATAATAATAATAAACTTATAAACGATATTGTTTATTAGTAAAAATCAGAATTCAGTTGTTAAAATGGTTCTAGTGCAATTATTCATATACAAAACCATTTATTAAATGGCATTTTAATAACTTATTGGCAATCTACGTAATAGCATATTGCATTTAGAAATATATTAGTACTGTTTTATATGACTAATCATTATTCAACTATTTGTTATCAACAACCACAATAACAATCTTATCCCACTAGGTGGGGTCAGCTATATATATATTTTTATGCCATTGAACTCTATCTCCTACTGTATCATTATTTATACTTAAATACATTTTATTTTATTATTGTTAACCAAGTTTTTTTTATCTTTTTTCAAAATTTTTCCTCAATAAATGCAATTCTGACTTTCTCTCTAATGCTCTTATTTCTTATTCTATTCATTCTCGTATATCTACACATTCACTTTAACATCTTCATCTCTGCAACTCTCATCTTCTACTCATATGCTCGAGTCATGCCCAACATTCAACTATTTGTCATCATTCTTATAAAATTTAATACTTATTTTCAATACTGCATAAAGTATTTTGGAAAGGCAAAAATTAGGGTGCGTTTGGTTTGAACTATTTTCTTTTTCATTTTCTATTTTTCCATTTTTTAGAGAATGATAATTTGTCATTCTCTAATTTTCTAGAAAATGCTATATATTTTTTTAGAAAATGAATATGAAAACGATAAACCAAACATCATTTTTTAGAAAACGCGCGTTTTACAAAAAATGAAAATGGAAAACGCGCTAACCAAACGCCCCCTTAGATTTTTTTTCAGTCTTATTTAGTGACTTTCAAGCAAGTAGTATTACACTTAGATGACTGAAATAATTGAAATAAAACTCATGTTGTAGCTACAGAGAACATTACACCATAAATAGTGTAGTTCAGTATGATGCACAAGAAACAATATTATTTATTGATCAACACCAATAAAATAATATATATTTCTAAATGTGTTCATCGGCAACAGTATCTGAGACTCTAAACATGATAGACTTAACGAATCTTCTCAAATTACACAAACAATGTTGAGTCAAATTGACTTCACTAACATAGGTTCTAAAGTAGGAAGCAAACAAACCCTAATAAAGTAATGTCACATGATCCCACATGAAATTACACAACAAATTGGTGGCATCTCACTATAACTAACTTTTCATCAGTAACTACTCCAAAAGATAGTCAGCATCAACTCAAAATCAAAAAATCTAAACAGTAAAGCAAGAAATAAATCAGAAGGGCAGGTGCATGGGAGGCCACATTCAAAAGAGGCATCTCCGATTCTTAGCTAACAACAGCACTGCAACAAAGAACGTCATGAAGAGCGAAAAAATGCCACAATGTCTTGGGAGACCATTTACTATGGAACCTGTAATTGAAGATTCTATGTTTTGATGAGAAGAACCTCTGTTTTGGTATTCTATTAATCTATACTAATTATAACTAAATACATATTAAAATTGATTCTTAGCCGTTGAAGTTAATTATATGGTTAAATCTTAATAGTGTTAATTATTTAAACAATAGTTCATACATTCTAAGAGCTGGAAATTGGAAGAACTAAAGAAATATGAGCTAGCAAACAATAAAGGCATTTTTTATATAAAATAAGTAATTTTGTTGCCAGAATAAAATGTAGCATACCACAGAGATCTATAGCAATTTTTAAGCCAGCATTTGCTCCATGAGTATACTCATCCTCATGCCTAATTGAACCATTTGGACCGCCTGTTTTTGTAGTCACATCATAAGTTCCAGCATCATGCCATCTGAAAGAAAACCAGCAATACTTATTATATTAAGATAGTTTTATAATATATAATAAAATTAGAATGATAAGTTTAAAACTTTAAACAAAATGGTTTATTTCTTAACCTCAGGGAAATTTTTAACCTTATTGTGATTCTCATGTAAGAATCAATTTCCAAACCTTTACTTTTCTTTTTTTTTTTCCATTTTCAAAAATTCTTTTCCATCCCAAATCTATACATCCTAGATAATTTACTACAATTCGTAGGGCAAGAGATTGACATTAAATAATTAACATACGATATTCCCTATTTCTGTCCTGTTCATACTCAACGAAAACTTAAATAATTAGCATATGATATTTTCCAATTCCAACCAATCTACATAATAGTAGTTAATCAGTTAGGTCATTCATACAACAGCTTGTGATGATGGAGGAGGTACCTATTGAAAACACTAAGTATACGTAGGAATGAGAGACTTGTCAGATCACTACAATAGAGAAACCAAAATGCGCTTCCTGGCATAGAAGAAAATATTTTGGCAAGCATTCTATAGACAATCAACGCATACTTAGAGGCAAAGATACAGAAATAAAACAAAACAAAACATTCTATCGCAGAAAAGATGATTCGGTACACGCAGGTTCAACAACAATATATGGATCCAGAAACAGCTACTTCATTGGTAATTTCAGATGCAATTAGGGATTACAGAAAAATTCACCCGCGCGTCTAATTAGATGGGATCTTTTGTTTGAACTCAATCGATCACTCCTTCCGTAACTTAGAACGTTGTTAATGCATCTGAACGGTAAAATCGAGAGGCGAAATGCGGACTTGGGGGTTCGAGGGGGAGAAGACCAGTAGTAGTAATACTTACGCGAGGCGAAGCATGATGGGGGCGCAGTTCTTGCTGGCGATGAGAGCTCGAAGGTCTCTGCGGGCCTTTTCGATCTCCTTGCGGTAGTCCGCGTCCACCACCGGGGCCGCCATTGCTGCCTCGTCGGGAAGAGGGAAGGAAAGAAACAAAGAAAGAAGAGGGCGAGAATTTGATGGATTTATTTACGGGAAATGGAAGACCGAAGGGATATGCGTGTCGATTGATTGGTGCACGGTTCCCAGTGTGGTTCACGGTTTAGACTTAGCTGGAGCAACGTCAAGATTCGTGCGAAAGATCCAGACAGTACGATTCTTTTAATTCTTATCCAATGCATCAGTAATTACTTCAGATTTTTTAAAAAAAAAATTATGAGTAAAAATTAAAAGGATGTATTTTATTTTAAAAGGGTTTTTTTTTTTTAAAAAAAAAGACGTTTTTAAAAAGAATCTTCCGAAATTTATTTGATAGATCATATTATTATAGAAGTTTTCGCTAGAGAAACTTCTCTATTCGATTTGTTGGAAATTTGCTCTATAGAAGTTTTCACTAGATATAGATCAACTTTTTTAGAATTGTCATCATTGAAAAAAATCCTTACAATACACTATAATTCTGAAATTGAACCCTTGAATGTTTAATTAACCGTTTAAAAAATCAAACCCTTTATCATTGTCCCGGACGATTAACAATATAATATATGAACAATATAATATTCGGTGTTCACATAAATTTGAATAAATCATTTTTTATTTTACTGTTTTTTTACATCTGAATCTACTTGATTTCTTTCCAAAGGCAATTGGTTTCAACAGAACGCAATCCACTTTTGCTCTATCAACTCCCCAACTTGTAAACTATTTATTCAGCTTTAAATTCTTATCTCAATCAGTAGAAATGGACTTTATAAAAAGTAATTCTTTCGAAAAAACAAAACAAAAAACATTCAGAGGTTGATTCAACAATTTTTGACAACCTGATGCTGCTAAACTCAGTGGAATTAACAAATGGGGCATGCCTAACTACACAGCTCCCACCTTGACATTGGTAGAACAGAAAGGGTGGGTCGAGGATGTCGAAGTCTTGGAAATAGGAGCATAGGACCAGCAAAACTTTAGTCGGTGAGGAAGTGCAAATACATACAACTCGTCATTCATCTACCCATTGGTCCTTTGGTATTTCTCCTGAATCGACGATGACAACTTTCTTCCTTGGCTTCCCATTGTATGTTCCAGCTCCTCCCTCGATCGCAAAGACTGTATCCATACCTTGAATAGCCCTACCAAAGGCTACATGCTCCCCGTCCAACCTAGAATCACAAATGAATCATAGTCGAGAATTTGCATATTGGAAAGTTTGTTGCCTCAACTTTTGTCAGTACCTACCAGCTTGCCTTGACGGTAGTTATGAAGAACTGTGATCCATTTGAATCAGGCCCTGAGTTCACCATAGAAACGATGCCTGGACAGGCTAGAGTTTTAGTTGAGAAATTCATAGTGAGAATGCATCTAAGAGAAGCAATAATATCTTAACCATGATATTGACATAATGTCAAAATCAAGATATAATCTCAAGGAGAACTTCTAGTTCTCAAGGATGATCGATGTCCTACAACAAGCAATCAAAAGATAACGGTCGTTCATAGTTGTGAGCACACTCTCAACTATTACCAAAGAAGAGTCTAGGGTCCACAAGTATAGCAAGCATAGACACTATTGATTTTTCTTTCTTTTTTCTTTTTTTTTAAAACAAACATAGTAGTTTCACTTCTCTGCGAACAAATAAAAAAAGAATTTTTCTTAAAATAACCCACCATTAGATTATCAATTTTAATATAATAGTTCAGATAGAATTCAAGCCAACCATAAAAGCGTCTATTTATGAGACAAATAGGACAGTAATTTAAACTTGTGGAAAGATAAAGGTTGGTAAGATGGATAGATCCTCTTCGTACTTGAACATCCGGTAAGAAAATAGAATGCAGAAGTTGAAATGAACGTATGAGGTTGCAAAGACCAAGGGTTAAAAGATTTAATTTGTGAAATAAGTATACGAAATCCGAACAAATGATATATAATCCAAATTGACAATAGTATGAGCACATTTAAAAATGAACCATGAATTTTAGTTAAAAAAGTTTAATCTAATAAGACTCGATGAAAAAGGATAAATGGAAACCAATTGATGTTCTACTCTACACAACTTGGGAACAGTCTAAATGCCACTGCTATTCCTGAAATTAATGCCTCAACCAAACATAATACTGAAGATATGACCTACACAGCTTGTGAGAAAAGGTATGTTCAGCAAACTTCAAGTAATTGGGTGTTACACCCTGTAGTCTAGAATGGTTTTATCGACTGAATAAATGTAACAAACATAAAAAAGGACAATATTTAGTGTTCCAAAAGAAAAACACTGTCAACAAAACAAGATAAAAGAAACAAATCTTTCTTTCCACTTGTACTTCAATTATATAGAATTCATTAAATTAATTCATTCACCATTAAATAATTAGTTTCATTGGGTGACAAATACAAAGCTCGAGGGGTCTGATTTTACCATCATTTGAGCATCCGTCAAATTATGAAACAATATATGTAAGAAACTTAAACTTCTATTAGTTATCACTGTTATATACCAGTATGGTGCCATGAAATCAGAACAGCACACACCTGCTCGTGAATGCTTGACTGAAAAATTCTCATCAGGGAAAGCACCACCATATATAGACTCACTGCCCTTACCATCACTATTAGTGACGTCACCGCCTTGAATAACAAACCCTGATACAATGCGATGGAATTTGGTTCCCTTGTAATGAAGATTTCTTCCATCAGTTCCATTTTTCTTTTCGCCTGCTACCAAGATTTAGATGGTACACAACATTTAGAACTCTCATAAAAATACAACAATATACATATGCTGATGTAGAATAACTAGTGATGGAAGTCCAAGAAACCTGTGCATAGAGCTCTGAAATTTTCTGCACTAGCCAGGAAAAAATAGATCATTAGGTGACATGTTAAATTTGGGATGAAGAAAGACTAATAAAAATACACAATTGAGCTTATGTACGTGGAAGGAGATGTTAGAAGCAAGAAATGTGAAAGTGCAAGTGATGATCAAGTTTAAAATGCGTCAAACTGAAAAAGACACACAGAGATGGAGTTAATACAAATATATCATCAGCTTGATGTTGAAAACCAAGCAAGCAAGACAGATTTTAATACAAATATATCATGAGCTTGATGTCGAAAACCAAGCGAGCAAGACAGATTTTTAAGATATCATACCAGCAGTTTTTGGCACCACTTCACCATATAATCCTATGACAATCCTACCTGCATTGACAATTGAAACATGAAATATTCATCAAGAGTTAAATGCAATTGGGATCATGGAAAAAGAGATAAACATGAGAAGAAATAAGGAAGCCCTGCCCTGCCACGCCATGAATAAAAGTCAAGAGCAACTTGTGTATAAGCTATGGACACACCGAAAAAATGGAAGGAAAACAAATATTAATTATCACCAAAAAATTTCCTCAACATTCAACCAAATAAATTATTTCTATGGCAACCCTCCATCAACTCTATTTAGTGTGTCATGTGAGCATTATTCAATAGGTTCGCCAATAATACTAACTTCATTATAACTTGCCCAAAGAAAACATGTGAATAACAGGAATAAGGATGTAAAAAATGAAGAATAGTTGGTGCACCTAGGTAAATGCATGTAGGAGATTGACTAATTTCAGCATATAAAGCTACTGACATGAGGAACAGGCTCAGGCTTACAGTAATTGTGCTCAGTAAGTAGGAGTATGACAACGGTACAAATATTTATAAAAAAGAGATTAGCCAATGACTCTAAGATGGTCTTAAAGAAGGATGCAAAAGTGTAGCTTCAATCACAAAATAACTTGCTTTAGATATTCCATTTTTTCAGGACTCTCTATAGAAGTTAAGACAGATATATGACCAACCAAATATCAATGCAAAACAAAAACCAAATAAACTATAGAGGTAAGAAAGTGTAAATATGTCAATTACAAAAAAAAAAAAAAAAAAAAAAAGGAGAAATAGAACTTGCTTTAGATATTCCATTTTTTTCATGGCTCTCTATAGAAGTTAAGACAGATATATTACCAACCAAATATCAATCCAAAACAGAAGCCAAATAAGCTGTAGGGATTGAGAAGGTGTAAATATGTCAATTAAAAGAGAAAGAGAGAGAGAGAGAGAGAGAGAGAGAGAGAGAGAGAGAGAGAGAGAAATAGATCACCTGAATCCAAAAAAAAAATTGTGACCACTACTTCAGTTCAAAGGATAAAGAAAAGGGTCTTTTAAATTTTAATGGTTGCCTAAGGGTCATGACAATGGTAAGTTTGTGACACACAGAATGGGAAGAGGAATATTAACAATAAAAACAATCCAAAGTTCAACTGAAGATAGATAAATAAATTTAATTTTAGACCTAAGCTTCATATTTGATATACCTAAATGTTGGCCATCAATATCAACATCCAAGAAAACTCTATGAGTAATTTCAGGTTCTTTTTCCACCTTAAATCTTGCCTGCATAAAAAAAAAGGTCAACTTTAATTCTTATGACAAGACGTGGAAGTTGTGCCCATGAACCTTTCCAAATAATAGTAAATACTAGCATCTGTAATTGACAAAAAAGAAGCAGCAATCGTTTAAAGTTTAAACAAAAGGTCATTAACAAACAATATTATTTTCCTTTTTCTTTGCCTTAGAAATGTAAGTAGGAATGCCATTCTTTGCTTCTTTGCGCTCAGTTAATACCTTTTCTTCCTTGGACTTAATAAATCATTTCCAACCCACCCCCCATATCAGAAGAAGTAAATAGTTTTCTGTTCTCTCCTTGCACTGACGGAACAAAAACAATATCCATCTCCATCAAGCAAAGAGGAAACACTAGTCACAGTGCTTTATTTGAGTGAAGTGTCTATAGGGCCCCCAATAATTTATAAAGCTAGCTATGTGTAATAGGCCAATGGATATGGACCATGATTGAGAGCGGGGGGAATGACCAGGTAGGTGCTAGAGGAAATTAAACACAGGAAGACATTGGTTTGGTCAATGGAGGGTTACTCCGAGGATAATATTGAAATAAACGAGCAACCTATAGGAAGACCAACTACCCTTTGATCGAACTATGGAACCTAGTCCCATCTAGTGACAGAGGAAAAGCACAATTAAAGCAATAGATTGTAACTTTGACACAAGGTAGTAAATAGAGCATAGACTTTTCCTTTCTTTTAAAAAAAAAAACTATATAGAAAAAATAGTAAAATTCTATATGTAGTATATGTAATCCTGCCAATTAGAAACTTACAAATGCAGCATGAGTAAATAAAAAAGTTGAACAAAATGATAATTTCCAAATGAGTGAACTGTGGTTTCTGTGAACATGTGCCAAATTTCCTCCTTTCAGATGCAATTTACAAAGGAGCTTCTTTTTCCATCCATCAACAGCAATGAGTGTCAAATCCAATTCAAGGAGAAGGAATTCAAGTGAAAATTGTTGGCCAGATCGACAGTAAAGAAATTGCATGCGCTTGATGGATCTGAGAAGTAGAATACCTTAAAATTGACCATTTTCCCTCAATTATTCTAAAAAATCATGGAGTATTAAACACAGAATTGGATAACTTGGAATTTCAAAACATTTGGTTGGAAGAACCAACAGTTCCTGACCAGTTCTGAGTTGCTTATTTTGATCATGGAAAAAAAAATGGAAAAAGTAATGAAGAATAACACGGTCTTTTTCTTATTAAATTTAAGGCGTTTTTTAGCATTAGATACCTTCGCAACACATCCTGTTTCAGGTTGTTTTTATCATTGCACAGTTTCAAAATGTACTGCTTCACTGAAGATGTAAGTGAGTACCCATATATTTAATTCACGCAACCACTTTTTCAGTTGAAAGACCGACAAACTTTACAAGTAAATCCGTAACATAATTTATCAGAGTTGGGGTAAGTCATTGTCTGAAGACACTTCAGCGAAGACGTCCCAAAATGCTTAAGACATCAGAAAGTAAAAATTGTAGGAATGTGCATCATGAACTTTTCTATGGATTCTTGACTCCCGATTGCACTTACAGTATCAGTCCTTAGCTGAGAAAAAAAAAGTAAAATAAAATAAATAAAGTAAGCAAACTCGTTTTCCGATAGAACGCTAGGGCTAGTTCACCACCAACAGCATTACGATAAACCAAAATTCTCTCAATCAGAAACCGCAACTTTGCAATTATCTCACACGCAAACAGAAGCCAAATTCGAACAATCATCTCATATTAATAAGGGAGCTACTGATCCCGATCCTCAAAACCGAGAAGATCTCAAGATCCATTAAGAAAACGGGAACCAGAAAGGGGAAGATGAATCGAGGGGATCAGAAACAGGGGAATGGAACGAACCTCCTTGTTGATGATGGAGAACCCGAGAAGGATGACGGCGAGGAGGACAAATGCGATGACGGTATTCCGGATCATCGCCGCTCTCAGTTCGCCACCGCCGACCCTACTCCTCACCGCAAACCTTCGTCGCTTGCGTTTTCCTCTCCGATCGATATCCACTCCGCGACGGCCCTGCCCTAGAATCTCCCACCCCCGCACGGTTGAAGGTTTCAACAACTAACTGAAGATCTACTGATCTACAGTATGTTCTTCCATCGCCATTGTTTCACTCCCTCTCGAGTGGAAAGCCGATGCGATTTGTGGTGATCGCTCGTTCCGTGGCACGCTCGACTGGAGTCGCCTGGCTCATCAGATTCGACACTCGTTGCACTAGGCTCTTGCCGAAAGGTCGATCCATTTGATTGCCTATATCATGCCCGCTCGATTCTCGACTTGATCAGCCTATTCTATTGGCTTAAAAATGGATTGATAGAAATACTGGGACAAATGAATACAACTCACCCCTAGCTACTATTCTCTTGAGGATGGTATTACATTTTACTATGTTATACTCATGTAATATGACATTCACATCATACACAAGCCAAACTGAAAATCTGAAAATCCCTCGTATCAGTCGACTGATGGGACCCACTCGACTGGTCACTCGACTCAACTTTCTGTTCGATTCTGAAATTCGGATCAGTCGACTGAGATGCCATCTTTTTCCACATCTTTAAAAACCTCCTAAGTAAAGTTGAGTTATTCACCGTGGGGCAAAATTTTTTACAATAGACAGAGGTCGATTCTTAACAAAGTCGAATGAATAATCCTCTCTCGTAGTGGCAGCTGGGCCACGTGGGACCGCTGGGATAGCAGATTGTATCTTTTTTACTATAAGCATTGAAAAAAAATAATTTGTACTCGATAATCAATATGATGAGAAACTTTGATTGTCCCATATTTGATGTTACCTAATTTAACATTGTCTTTAGTGTTTGATAGCTCGAGCATCTTCTTTAATTTCTCCCTTACCTCCTGAGTTCCTCAAGTTTCATAATAACCTTAGCTTCTAAGGACAAACCTTTGTCCATCCTTGTGTACTACTCTTGTGTGGCAATCTTTCGTGTCTTAACTACTACCGTCCCAAGAGGACGCCTTGTGTACTACTCTAACTCTAAGAGAGAGAGGATATATCAAGGTAGATGATTTGGGTAAAAAGAAGTCAGGTCAAGAACCAATTAACAAGGAAGTCATGTTATATGCATTCCACGTAAGCAAACGGTAAGTTAGCTTGTCGACCGGGCGAAGCACTCGGTCAGTCGGGGTGGCTTGCTCTAGTTAAATGTTCGCTATAAATACAAGTCTGCGGACATACCAGCTGAATAAGAAGTAGTTGAAGCCCAAAGAGCCGACCGTATAACGTACTCAGTCGGACATATTTGATACAGAAGGTATAGCGGCTGCCTTATTATCCGACCGGGTAATGCATCTGGTCGGACTATGCTACATTATCAAGGTTGCGAGGTTGTCCACTTAAACCAAGAATCGAAGTCTGCCGGTCAGGAGACACTCCCTAAGATGCAATGGCCGACCGACGCTCACTAGGGCGCAATCCCCGATCGGTTGCAGAGCTACGAGTTCTCTTTGTCGTTTATCCTGAAAAAATGTTAGAAGAATATTTATTTTTAGAAATGGGCGTTGTAATGCCTTGTAC
>JBBPFQ010226806.1:0-15107 GCA_037974815.1 Kaempferia elegans | reverse complement strand
ATCCTCCGAAGTAATAGTGTAATGGTTAGGCCTTTCAACTTATTAACTAGGTATCTAACAGTCAAATTTTAATTACGGTGGACTACATGATTTTTTTTCTCTAGTAGGATCAGATTAGTCGGCTTAAGGATTAATTGCCTTGAAAAATTAGACACTTAGATTAAAAAAATTAATATTTAGAGTGGATTAAGTAGAAGAAGGGTTGATTAGAAGTGCTATGGTCAAAGTCATAGGTGTTTAATCCACCTACATTAAAATACTACTATTATTACAACCATTAAGCATTATTTTTGATGGAATAAAGAGAAGAAGAGAAAGTGGAGACTAAGCAGACGGTGCAAGGAACAACGATCAGAGCTTTTTGCAGCGGTTGCTTGGTGTTGGCTTCGGACTTTGTGGAGTCTCTCACAAGGGACTTTACCATGAACATGAGCTGTGAAGACTTTGCTTTTACGGTTTATTAGGTGTTCAGTGTCTTGTTCCTTGGAAGGAAGAGCAGTCAACAAGAATTTATTAATATAATATTAATATTCGTGAATATAATACTTTCTGGGTCAAAAGTAGAGTGAATATAGTGCTCGTGAGTGAATATAGTGCTCGTGAATAACTCAATACCCAAAGTCAACAACATGTTTTTTTAGCTAAAGTAGAAAAATGGAATAAAAGTTGATTAAAAAGATCAAAAATAAATTAACACAAGGCCAGCAAATACTCTTTTATTAACATTTTATACACTTATTTTCAAACAATTCAACGCTTTAATTTGCATATAATGAGACCGAAATACAATTTTACAACCTCTCCATTTGTTACATCCCTTTGAAAATTCTACCTTATAGCAAACAAAAGCAGAGCCAAGACAAAACTCAAGCCCATTAACATAACAAGTATGCTAAAGGTACAGAAAAAGACGAAGAAACAACCTTAACGAAAACAAAAACACATCTTTAAAGGTCATTGGTGACGTTGAAATTCATCTTCACCAGAACGAGGACTTGCTTCCATATGCACTAACAAAGTAAAAAACCAAAAACAAGAATAAGAACAATGAATGAACATGCTAACCAAGCGATACATCCACATACTACCATAATACATTCACAAATATTGGTAGATTGGGAGAATATAACAAATTAAACGCTTGGGAGCATCTACTTTGGTGCAATTACAAAAAATCTGTCACATATGATCAGATTAAGAAACAAAAAATCTGGAGTAAGAAATTTCATTGATCCCTCCAATCCTTTTTAAGGAAAAAAAATCCTATTCTTCTTTTAAACTGCATCTGAAGCATCATACTTACTCTAGATTAAAAAATTGCTGTACAACGCAGACTCTCTTCTATATACACACAAAAATACGAACCCCCAGAAGAACAACTTCCTTCTTAGACTCAATTCTATTTGGGTGACAAGTTAGATAAGAGAAGGGCAGATAGAGCTCAATCACTCGTGCATATTTCATCTCCACCTCCCTCATCCTTCCTTCCCCTTCCTATTTTTCCAACCAAGGAAACTGGCACTTAGGGATTCATTGTTGCCTTCAATCTACACCTTGCTGTCTCACCGTGAATAAGAAGCTTGAACGAGTGGAACAGGTTTATGTAGCATGGATGTCCCCTGGAAGACTGTTGTTCGAGCACTCTTTAGAACCTTCAGCAGCTGCAGGATTGGATGTTGAATCTAAGTGCCGAATTATTTTGAAACATTATCCAAACTGATGGATCAAGGGCTTACCTGGTCAGAGTTTATCTTTGTAAACCCAAATTTTTTTGTCCAAATGCCTTCAGCTTCTTCGGCTGCAGGGAGCAGGAAATGCTTCACGTTCAAAGACGCCAGCAATGTTTCAATGCAGAAAAAGAGTGCCTGGAAGAAACCCTACACAAACAACACAGGATTTATGAATTGATGAAAAAAAGCATGAGGCTGATGTATTTGTAATATGTGGGAAACCTACTTATCAAAAAGAAGAATTTGGAGAATTCATTATTTCAGATACCGGCAGAAACAACAGCAGGCATTGTCTTTGAGAGTTTTAGTTACATCAATATAGTGTTGCTTAAATATAGGCAATGTGACCAAACCATACACAAAGACAAAAAGTCATCAATCTCAACTATTTAAGTTTTAGATATTTGAATTTATTGTTTATTAAAAAAATACTTAAGAAGATATCAATTTGAAATGGAGTGATATTTGGGATCTATTATTTGTAAAAGAAAAGGAATATTTATGAAGATATAATTAATAGGATTGGAAATGAAGTGGAGCTTCTAAAGTTCTATGATTTGTGTCCAGTCATGTTGGATGTGTTGATCAAGCTGGATGAGCTGGTTAGGCCAGTCAGTCCAGTTGGGTCGAATGGGCCAACTAGGTCAATCAATCTTAGCTAGCCGATCACGCCAAATGAATTGGTCAGGTCAAACAGGCTATTCGATCCGAATATATCAATCGGGCAACGGGTTCATTGAGCTGGGCATGTCTATTGATTCAGTTGGGTTAGGTGAGTTAACCAATCCAATCAAGTGTATCAGTTTTGTCCGGGCAAGTTCTGGGGGTCGGATGGGCTGATAGGTTTGTAGGTCTCAGTCATGGCGATCTTCTTGTGGTGGGTCGGATAGACCTATCTATCCTGGTGGACATGTTGGGAGCAGACTGGTCAAGAACAAGCAAGTCGAAAAGGCCAATCAAGTTAATCAGACTGAATGGGCAGGTCAGGCCAGTCTGAGGGGACAATTGAGCCAAACTGACAAGTCAATCCAACCGGCTGATGGTGGTCTAGGTGGGTTGGTCAGGCTGGTTGGATTGATCGATCGTGGTGAACTAGTCAAGTTGATAAAACGTGATGTGTCAGTTAAGCATGTCGTGCAGCATAGTACAAGAAAGCAGAAAGGCCTGATCAAGTCAAATTGGCTGGTCCAATCAGCTACCCAACCGATCCGACTTAGAGAGGGAAATTTTTTTCCTATACGTGCCCAAAAATAAAAACAAAAATCTAAGAAAGCATCCAAATAACAAGAAAATATCTATTTGTTCTAAAAGATTATTCTCTTAAAATAATCCATGAACAAATTATTTTCTGGCAAATAAATGAAGCCTAAAAAACTACAATATAGCTTCAGCAATAGGGTTCCATATCACGTGCCTTTCTGTTATTCCTTCTTTTCCATCATGCAAATATCTCTGTTTCATGTCCTACTGACTGAAGATTAAAGTCACCCATTTTATGTCACCTCCCAACTCTCTAATTATTAAAAGATAGAAATCAGGAAAAATAGTATAGATTTGTATGCGCCCGTCCAATGAGAATATTGGCAGGATGGATCTTGCGCTTGATCAATTAGCTAGATTTTACTCAAACTCATAGAGTCTGTATGTATACTAAGTAATTATTTTAATGTTAACCAAGTATTAATCTGACTTCTTTCACTTAGCAACAAATTGGAAGATACTCACAAGCCCTTGGTGTTCCCTACTTGTTGCAACTAGTGGAAGTTCAGCAACTTCACTTCCCAAAACACGTAGGATTCCAGCTGAAACAACAGATGATCTGCACCAAGGTAGCAATTAAAATTAGCCTGTATGTGTAATACAAAAAATAAAAAAAAAAATAAAAAAAATAAAAAAGAGTTAAAATAAATCTTCAAGGGCAAAAGCTTACCCAACAGTTAATACTGCACAGAACATTCCGCTGAAATCTTGATCTCTTACTGTTCTCCTATAAGATATATATATGAATAATTTAGATGGGAATCGACAACATCTAAATAAATTACAATAAACAGTTAAGTACTCACCCATAAACCATAGAAGGTATTAGATCTCGACCAGTTGTAGCCTCAATAATGGGGTCAAATGACTCCTGAAAAAAAGCAAGTTCAATACAAAATTTTAGGACACATTTTCTTTAGGAATTACTCAGAACAAAGTTAGCACAGAAGATAGGCAACCCCCCACCCACCCCCACCAAAATAAAACTTGGAAATAGATGATAATATCTGCAGCATTGTATTACTTCAAGTTTCATGATATAATAATTTCTTAGCCTCAGGATCCATCATACCAGTTTTCCGACAGACTACACAAGAATAGCATAGCTATCTAATATAAAAATTAATTTCTTAAATGTGACTTCACTCACATGGAAAATGGCAACTGCTCTAGAAAGTAGTAATTTACTATCTGCTGAATCAGTTTTTCCACTTAAGAGTCTCCATCTCACATCAGTACCAGTGTCCATGTTTAAATCTTTATTCTTCAATTTTTCCATGATGACATTAGCATTCGATACTGGAAGCTTCTGTGCTCCACGTAGAAGAAATTCTTGCAAAGCATTCCAAATCCTAATGCAATCACTGCAACAGAACCAATCCCCTTCAGGCAATTCCTGCAATTAAGTGGCAAAATTAAGCCCCAAAGTGTTGCATGGGTCCCTACTGTTTTCTAGCAATAGGTCAAGAGATTGAGGCATTCTTTAAAGGCTAGACATAATTAAGTTGGCCCAACTAGGCTATTTGTCTTCGATGTAGACAAGTGCCATAAGTAACTAAAAAGTTTGCTTCCAGTTGATAGATTCAAGAATACAAAGTGCTTGTATTTGAACACGAATTTGATTATTTGGTCACCTTCAGTTCAGCCATCTTCTGCTCCCTCAAACATCCAACATGATATTCCTTCTCACACTAGATATGATATATGTAGTCAGAACTTGATTCAATGTTGAAGGAACACTTTCAGCAAATCAAACAATAAAAGATAATGAGTATATCAGAATCATACTTGGTCACAAATCATAACTGTTCGATCATCAAATCTAGATTTACTGAAATCATGACTCCTGCAATGCATAAAAATAATTAGAAAGAACAGAATATCAAGTTTTAAATAGGCAAGATATACCACTGCCTTGCCAGCAAAACTTTCTAAACCATCAAAGCAACTGCGTGACAATGATGGAGTCACACGGTCAAAGCAAAAATATATTTCCTTCAAATCATGAAAAAACGTGTATAATTTTTGAACCAGAAAACCAAGCAAGCATGACCATTCCCAGTAAATTAATAGCCTTCTGTAGCCAAGCAAACATCATTATAGAGTGAAATTAAAAGTCAAATTCATCAAATTCCAAAGAGAGGATATACGGTGGAAATGAAACTCAAACCCATCAAAATCAAAGAAACAGGGGAATCTGCAGAGGAGAAGAAACCTGCACACTGCACATCCACCAACATCAGCCTGGGAACTTGTGACAATGCACATGCTTCTTTTGAATATCTGCTCAATGGGATCAACTCCTGCAACTCTCCCAGCGGCAATAGCATTATCATTAGATGCAACACTCCTTTCTCTTTGATGGAGATTTTGACAATACTGACAGTGCCAATCTCCCTCTGGTATACTTGGCAACCCCACACATCCTGCAACAAGATTAAACAAATTTAAAAAAAACAAATCTATGTAGAGGATGATAACCACCACTATTATTGCATAATAGTATGCACATAGAAAACAGCCCAACCGTTAAATCCTTTCTCAACGTACAAGTTAATGAAAGGTGGAGAAAAATAAAATTCATATTGGTAGTGAAAGTTGTTATAAATTATATTAGATATATATACAATATTCTTCAAACCAAATCAAGGAACCATGTCTAGCACCGCTGGCTGTATAGGTGAAACTGACTGTGTTGACCCAACACTCTCAGTGAGGCACTTAATATAGAGTGAGTAGACTATAATAATTTTTCAGGGAACTGTTGCATAGGCCCTTTGTTACCTCTCATGGCCCTATGATAGCCAATTATAAAAATCAGCCAATAGTATGGAGTATGGGGACATCTGATAAAACCTGCTAACTTAGCCACAAATTCTGAGGACAAGGTGAAATGAAATATTGTAGTAGAGATTAAACCAAGCCATCATGCACTCTCATTTCACTTGAATGTAATTGTATGTGCTAATTGTTTTCCCTTGAAAAAGAAATTCCTATTACTAATTTCTTTAAGACACTGACAGAGCAAGAAAATTATGGGCATATACATAATGAAAAAGCTAATTTTTGGAATAATATATAATTTGCTTGTAGTGAGTTTGACTCATAAGAATAGTTATTCTACTCCCTGAGAATTCCCAAAAAAAAGTATTATTATGTTGGTTGCAAAAATGAACTTGGAATACTAATTCTCAGAGCATTGTGATTCCCTATTCATAAGGAATATATATATTTCCCTTTATTCTGTGAATAGGATATTCCCTTATCTATTACATTCTTAAATAATATATATTTTTCCTCAATTCAACCTTCCAAAAAACATATTACCAGGGCAACGGTGTTTGATCATGTTGATCAGTGAAGTTGAATGGGACTAATTGAATCTGTTGGGATAGACGGGCTAGATGGGTTGAGAGGTTAGACAAGTCAATTGAGGTCAGACAAGCTAGATAGGAGAAGTAGATTGTTCATCAAGTGGACCAGGCAAAATGGTCGGAGAAGGTATCCCAGGGCTAACCAAGTGGGCTGAAAAGGCCAAGCAAGTATACAAGGTTATAAAGTTACAAGGTCGGTCAGGTCAAGCAGATTGTGCAGGTTAGGTCAAACAAGGCAAATTGATTGAGCTAAGCAAGTTAGGAAATTTAGCAAGTAGGTCGATCGGATAGATCAATCAGGCAAGCGAAAACCCAACTGATCATGTTGGCTGGTCAGGTCCAATGGGTCAATTGGACTTGTCAGGCCAAACAAGTTAAGTGACAGGATCAATTAAATCACGCAAGCAGCGTAAGTCAAGCAAGTTGGTTATGGGGAGACAAATGGGCTAAAACTACAAGAGTCAAACAAAACATCTCACGTATGGAACTTTATCATTATAAAAATTATTCCTTCTCTATATTTTGACATTCATATGAACCCAACACTAGAATAGTTATTCCAATTAGATTCCCTGTCAATTCCAGTCCCTAAGAATAGTTGTTATAATTTGTGTGTTATATTCGTGAACCAAACACACCATTAAAGAGAATAAACAGCATATTTTGGTCCACCAAATTTGACTTCTAAAAAAAGAGGGTATTCAGACAGGTGCCAAGAAACAAAGCCATGGCTACCAATTCATCATTGAAAACTCAGCACACACAAATCTGAAATATACCATGAGAGCTTGTTTGAATCATTCACTTTACTTGCACAAGTAGAAATAATAATCAGCATTTCAATTAAAACCATTGCAACAAATCAAACTGATTGCAGATGTCTAGCAGCATAACCAATAAGAGCTTATTACCCTATAAATTAGTGTGATTTTCAAGTTTGCTTAGTACAAGCTTAGTTACCGGAGAGAATCTACATAACAAGGAATGCCCATAATAACAATTAGAAAGCATTATCATTATTTTGATCAATAATCAGAGAATGGACATATAATTAACACGTGCAAAGTACATCAAGTCGTATTAAAATCAACTTAAAGTTATCATAAATTTGACTTGTTTTCAATGTGGAAAAAAAAAAGATCCAGGAAAAGTAAACATCTACCTGTGTGAAAAGCTCTTGGGCATAGATCACAGAGTAGAAGGTTTCCACCATCAGCACAAATACTGCATAGGTCATCATTCTCACCAGCTGACAGCTTCCGATCCTTTGACAAAGAAACTGACAATTCATGAAGGGAAACTCCATTGGATGTGTATATATTATTGTAGCTGTAGAATCAAAGAAAGGAAAAGATGAACAAAATGTAGGAAGCTGATAAGTCTTCAATCAAATAAGTAAATATTGAACCCACGGTTTGCGCCGTGCTGCTCTACCAGCATGAGCTTCAAACTGTGACGGACTAATCTGTGCAATTAGCATATTAGATATTAGAATTCTGGCCACAGGGACATCAGAAAGGCTAAAGAAGATAGTAATTAACCACGGTGCTGCAGCATCTACAGTATATTCCAGCATCTTTTATGTAACCTTCAAGTAATCTCTGCAAAAGAAATGTCTATCAAACAAACATTGTTGCTAATTATTAGACTAGAATAAGAATCATTGACCACCAGCACAACCTTGCCACGGACATAGTAGCCAACTTCTGTTCCCTCTGGCAAGATGCCATTCATAAATACCAACTTGTGCAGGCCCAGATCCCTTGTGAAAATGATACATAATAAATTTGCCATAAATTAAACCGAAAGCAGGAATCTCTGAATGAAACTTTTTTGTTGAGTTGAAGTACCAACTTTCTAGTTAACCTTCCCACACTGGTTTTCTTGATTGATGATAAGTTCTTTGAAGAATTACTTGGTGGTTCTGGCTTCGAGCTGGCTCTTGGCAATTGTTCTGGCTTAGTGCTTGATCCTGGCTTAAAGCTTGTTCTTGGCAATGGTTCTAACTTAGAGACTGTTCTTGGCAATCTGAACCAAGAATAGACATAGTGAAGACTCTTTTTAGAATAAACTTGTTAAAGACTAGGAAGTAAGGAAAAAATAATACTAATAAGAATTATATAATACATTGATCTAACCAATATATGTTGCAGACTACACTTGGAGTCATGCTTTCCTCTAGTCAAATTTAAACAGAAGTAAAATTTCAAGGACAGAGTAGACTTGTCAATGGGCTGTGTGTTCTGGGCTGGGCATGACATGCGCCCACTGGGCCAATGAGATTTCCGTGGTGTGTCTAGCCTGACACAACTCCAAAAGGTTCATGCTAGACACAACCAATAGCCATTCCCTCCACCTAATGCGAGCATAAGTCCAGGTTAAAATTCAGAAAAATAGAAAAAGGTCATGCCCAGCCCTAGTTCATGTTGTGCTCAGGGTGGTACTAGCCTAGACCGTGTTGAGCACAAGCATCAAGTGAGCGCTTGCTTCCTAGATCTATTCAAAGACCTGGCCAAGCATGGCATGGCACATACCAATCCTTGATGAGTCATGTCCGGTATGATTCCCACGGTGATGGGTCGTACCACATCTGGGATAGTCTGACCCATTTGACACTCCTAGGACCGAAGTTTCTAATTTACATGATATAAACAACAAGGAAGACGGCCCATAAGTATCACTCACAGAGTCACAGCAGAACTACAATGTATCACCAATGTCGGGAGCTTGAAACAGCCTATTTATTTTGTAGTCTTAATTCAAGCAAGTCATAACTCATACAAGATGGCCATACCAATGAATGAGGTAGCATCTCTGTCCACGACGATGACAAGCTACTGATGAATCAGTACAAGCATAGATTCGAGGTCATGTCATTGCAAGTCTCATAATGACCACAATAGCTCCATGATATTACATTACTCAAATTATGACACAAATGAACAGTAATCATCCTTTAATCATTTTCTAGACAAACAATAAGTTTCTACAACTAGAATTCCATGCACGCATTTAAAGATATATAGATGTGCATCTAGCATCTTAGATTGTTATTCAAGAGGTATGTTTTTATAACTCAATAGTGTGATAGGATCCATGTAGTAAATTCCAAATTGTTGGGGCACATCTTATTTTGTTATATCGCCTATCTCAATTGTTACTCAATACACCATACATAAAGTGCACACGTGAAAAATAAGATCATACATCCTATCAACTTTACAATTTCGACTTTGAGCAAGCATAAAAAATATGATATGATGCTAGAAGCCGTTGGGGACATCTTGATGTAGATCAAAATCTGTTTCATCTTGTCATGAGATTCAAGCAATTAACACAACTCATTTTACAAAATAGATATGATTTTCTTTTTCAGCTAGTCTCTCCTCCTAGCGTGTAACCAGCGCTATGAGAGATTCATGAAAAGTTTTTCCACGACCTTCGGATGATAAAATTTGTTTCTGTTACTTTATACTTGTTTTGGCAAACCTTAAGTAAAGTTAGAATATTGACCATACAAAAAATGCACATTCATATAAATATTAGGATCAATCAAAATAGCCATCAATGCAAAAAGTAGATTATAAGTGCATATAACACAGACAAACAATAATAATAAACAAAACAGGCATCATCCTCATGGATTAGACTTAGAAAACCAATAAAACAAAGAAGAAAAACAAAACCCCCAAGTTTTTTATTTATACAGATATGTGATCCTGATACAAAGACAGTAAACAGATGGAAACGAATAAGATGATCAACTCAGGCAAATCTATACTGTAATATGTGACTTAGGTTAGATTCTCTCCATTACTTCCTTGGTTAAAAAGTTGAATTCTTTAACACAAATTCACATAACTGCAACAGAAGTCAGAGATCTCAGTGATCAAAATCCACATCTCATTCTTTACTAAAAAAAAGGCAAATTTAGCATGTTTTTCCATGTGTCATAAAGGTTTTCTAGCCTTGACAATTTGATTGACAGGTTATGTTTTTTGATTTTTAGAATAATATATCCATAAGTGAGGTTTAGACTAAAATAGTGTCAACAATGTCCAGAACAGACCACAAGAATGATGGTGGACAAAGAAGGAAAAAAACACATAGGATAACAATGACATTATTCGATAGAATGAAGCAAAAACTAAATGAATCTTCTTCTGGGAAGAGTACCTTGGAGAACTGGCAATTCCAAGCAGTGGACCAGGAGTCCTAACAGGTTGTTTTGATTCGATACACAAATCACAGAATAATGCAAATTTTCCAGAGCGTGATGTTGAAAATGATGCTGTTGACAATAGCAAGGATGCAGCCATGTAAACAAATTCCTATAAATGCATCAATGTAAAGAAGTATTTACCACTGCAGTTTTGACAAGTCAAGCAATTCATTGGCGGCATTGGACCTATTGCACCTTGAATTGTAGCTTCCAACATGTTTAAAGGAGCATCACGGCATGCTCTCACTACATCATGGAGGCTACTACCATTTTGCAAGAAAATGAAATCTGCTGGGTGCTTCTTGGTGCTGCCAGCATGCTGCTCAAATATATAAGCTGAAACAACCTTCATAACATGCACAAAAAAGGACATAATTGATTAAAGAACTATTTAAAGTAAGTGATTACAAGTATTAGTAGTATGAAGGTTACATAGAGGAGGAAATACTCACAGTTGAACTATCACAATTAGCACAAGAGCATATTATACCATTGCCCTTAATAACACCGTGAAGCTCAATTCGCTGTAATAATGTCATAAAGACAATTCCTGGTCAAAATCATAGTGTCCAAAAATTATACAGGAAAAAAATGTCAAATGTTCATCTTGCAGGGAAACCCCCATATGAAAGCTAGTACATGAAGAAAGAAAAAAGGAGAAAATGAAATTGACAAAGACTGTTTATTGGTTTTAAGAATATGTTGGTTCTGATGGTAAACTCAAGACCTTATTTTCATAAGCAAAAAGTACTAACTAAAGACTTGAAAATGACTTCAATCGCTGGAGAGTGCAGCATACCTTTCCATTGGATGTAAAATATTTGACAGGCAATCCTTCAAGCAATCCAGTTGACAGCAATTCTCTTACATTACCAGGTAGTTTTGTCAGAGAAATCTTCTTTGACATCTTTAATTCCATCTTATTCTGTGGAGTGCTCAAAGATTCAGAAGAATATGCCTCGCCTTTTATTTCTTCTAATCCAATAGATTCACTCGATATGCTAACATCTGTGCCCAAATCATCGCCTCTGTCCTTGATACTAGACCTTGTAACCTTCCCATTTGGTAGTCCTGGAAAGTTATAATCTTGAATACGGCCATCTTTGTCATTTTCCATGGCAGAGAGCACTGCAGTTTGAACTTCTCTATTAGCAGGTGGAGCCTTCGAGTTCAACATTGACCTAGTAAATCTCCTCAAGGAATGTCCATGAATATCACTATAGTCCACTACTGCCAATGTACCCTGCAAAAGTTCTCTAGAATTCATAGTTGCCGTGGAAGGAAGGCTTTCGAGAATTGATTCTTGTACACCATCCCCCTTCGTCAATGCTAACAAGCTGTTCGATTGATTGTTAGAAGAAAATTCATTAGCATTAGATACATCATCCCCGTCAATCAAGACAACATTGCCCATTGCACGTGAATTATCAAGGGAACTGCAATTCAGTTTGCACGTAGCATCACGATCAAAAACAATTGCGGTTTCCACGGTGGACCCTAAAGCTTTGGCCTGACCATTGGAAGACTTTAACAAATCTCCCATTTTGCCCCTCAGTGGAGATCTGACAAACACCTTGATCGGTTTCACAGACGCCGCAGATTCACCCTGGACATCAACCGACACTAAAGTTCCGACAGGAGCCACACTCCTAGACGCATCCACATCCAACTTGTGCTTATCGTCACAATGAACAACTGAGGCTTTGGCAGGCTTTCCATTTGCTTGAGCGTCATCCGCTGCTGATCCATCACAACTATCTAATGAAACCAACGTTTCCTCGGCGGAGGGTTTCGAATATGAAGAAGCAATCTCCGATGCAGAACCGCCGAAACTACCGGCCAATGTGGCAGTTTCCGCAGCGTCCTCATCCGCACGCACAACTACATCTACTCCTTCCGAGCCCACGTCGTCGCAATCCACAACAATCGGGGCAACCGCAACACCAACCGCCTTCTCGTCAACCTCCGACAGAAGGGATTCCTTCAGTTTCTTACTCTCCCTCGGCGCCGAAGCGGCAAAGGCACCAACCGACTTTCCGGAACGGGTACGACCAAGGGAAGCCGGGAGCTGGGACTGCGACCTGAGGGCGAACGCGAACTCCCGCTTCAGCCCGGAGCGGACTCCGGAGCGTATCACGAACTCCTCCGACTCGGGCGGCCCGCCGGCCATGGGATCCGGCCGTGCGAGGAGGCGACGGGTCAGGGGAGACGCATGGAGAGAGCGGCGCCGGCGAGGGAGGAGGACGAGGGGGATCGGGATGCGAAAAGAGTGGGAGATTAGGGTTTGTGGTCAATTTATAGGGTAGGGAGAAGGAAGGATGGGAGGAGTTGGTGTTGGGGAAGGCGACGAGCCGCGTGGTCGATGACTCGATGCAAGGAAGTTAGGAAGGGAAGAAAAGGATGAGAAAGGGAAAATACTTAATTTGACGAATTAAATAACAATAATTTTGTGACAATTAAACGATAATTTATTTAGTTTTGCCCTTCCAAATACCCCATTTAGTTTTGGGATGACTAAATGGAAAATATATCCAGCACACCCCACAATTTGTAAAAATATCACAATACCTCTCAAAAAAATCACTATTTCTTGGGTTGGGCTACGGAACTATTTTCTCACCCTGCAGGTCATCTTTAGTACGATTCATATTTCAAACTGTGGTCAATTTGATTAAAATAAATTTACTCAAAAATGCAAATACTCATATTCATTTTTTTTTATTCAATTGAGTTATTGCTTATGTCTAAAATAAATAGTTAAATAATTTTAATTTCAAATTTTTATGCAGGCTAAGGATACAACTATTTGAGTCGCTATCAAATTTTTTTAATAATTCATGTATCCAGATCGAAGTTACTCACCTTCCCTCCTCTTCTCTAGCTCTCAAAGTATCCTACCAGATAAGTCACCACAAATAAATCAAATGAAAGTCAGGTCACCTCTGGTTAGGTGATTTCTTATCTCCTATTGGGCAATGGCGGAGCTAGCCAGAGTTGTATGCCTTGAGCGTCAATGTTGACGTTGTCATCTTAGACTAACCTTCTCTTTCAGCCGATGCCGATGCCGATGCCGATGCCCTCACCTGGGTTAGCCTCCTCTTTCCACCGATGTCGACCCGAGCTATCTTTCTCTTTCATTTTTTTTTCCTTCCACATAAATTTTATTCACATTCTCATTTCACATATGTGGCTCCGCCCTTGCTATTGGGTCGACAGTAGAGACAAATTGATATATGAGCTATCCGGGGCTATAGGCAAAGATAATTTTTTTTATAATTATTATTTTGAGAGGGAGAATTTACAAATATTTAAAAATTTAAATAAATAAATTGAATAATCAAATACGAAATGAATGTATTGGATTAAAATTAGATTAGGATCGAACAAAACTCATTAGATAAATGTTAAGATAAAGAGTATGTAGTCTCAAGTTGATTTGGATCTGATTTAACTAAGTTATAACCGACTTAAATTTAATTACATTAAAGTAGTTCAATTAATTTAAAATGAGTTTACATTTTTTTAAATATTCTATTCCACTAGCCTTCACATGCCAACTTCTTCTTCTACATTATTATTATTATTATTATTATTATTATTATTATTATTATTTTTCTTTTAACACCAACCATAGCTTAATGATTTTTCTTTTTTCCTCCTTCTCTTTCTCTTTCTCCAACACCGGCTCTCTTTTAATCTTCCTCTTCTCAAGAGGAACAACCATCCTTATTCCTCTCCGACAATAGAAGTCCTTGGTTTACTTTTTAAAATAAGATTTTCATTCTTTTTTTTTTCCTTTCTTCTTTTAATTATTTTATTGTTTAATTTTCTTTTCCCTTAGCCGGTTCAAGCAAACCAACAGTAATTCCTATTGCTCTGTTTGATTTATCTTTGGTTTATTTTGTTCTCATCTTCAGCTAATTAAATATCAATAATGGAAAGGATAAGTCACCATAATAATTTTGTAGCCTATAAAAGGAAGCCCCAACATTTTTTTCCAACCTATCTTCTTCGCCCTAAGTCCGATAAATAAATAAGTAGATTTGTTTTTTAATTTTAAAGTAAATTCAGTCATCACGGCCACCAGTGAGGAAGGTGATGTTGATGAATTGTTAAGGGTGTATTTTAATGAGATAAATTAGGGATATTTTTGACATATTAAATTTTTAGCTAAAATGTAATTTGGATTACAAAGTCCTGAGGTCACCTTGGGCGTATAAAGTCCCGAGAATACATTGGGCATACGGAGGCCCGAGACCACCTTAGGCATATAAAGTCCGGAGACCACCTCAGACATACAGACTCAATACCATCTTGGGCATACAGAGTCCCGAGACCACCTCAGACATACAGAGTCCCGAGACCACCTCGGGCATACAAAGTCCCGAGACCACCTCGAATATATGGAATCCAAGAACACCTCGGCTAAACAGTAGTGAGGAATGTGATGTTGATGAATTGTTAAGGGTGTATTTTAATGAGATAAATTAGGGATATTTTTGACATATTAAATTTTTAGCT
>JBBPFQ010224633.1:0-16928 GCA_037974815.1 Kaempferia elegans | reverse complement strand
TGGACGAGCGGGATAAGCGAAGGGCATCGCTACAATGGTAACACCCATTTCATGTAGATCTAGAATATACAAACATGTACATGAATTTTTATTTATCTTCGCACGGATCCGTGGCCTGCTTCCGAGATTTCCGCAACGCAAAAAGTGATTTTTATGGCTCGGATAGCTCAACAGTTAGCACAAAAAGGTTTGATGTTTACATGTTTTGAAGGTCATTCTCATTACGTCGATTGTTTGCACACAATGTTATGATATGGATTTTGCTTTTGATTGACACATACACAAAAGAAAGGGTGCTATAAAAAGTGGGTTACTTGTAAGAAACGGTGACAAAGGAGGAATCGATGTCATAAGTCTGGAGAAACAAGAACCACATCCAATGCTTAAAGTGACAGGAGTTCGGACATTACAAGAATAGTTTCCCAACAAGGAAAATTGTTGAAAGGGTTAGTGATTTTACAATTCATGCAAATCTGATTTTTTTTTTTTTTGTTTTACAATCATTGTATATTCGAAAATAGGTTAAAATATTTACATGATGATATTATTTTCAAAAAATACTCGTAGGCATGACTCAAATAAATCTAAAAATTTAAATAAAATAAAAGTTAAAATTTAAATAAATCTAAAATTTTAAATATTAATTAAAGTTCTAATTTAAATAGATCTAAAAAAATTTAATCTTAAAATTTTAGAAATAATTAAAATTATTAAAAACTCAACTAAAGAAAATGAACAAATTTATGAGATACAACAATTATATAATAAGTGTTAATTTAGAAATTATATTGGAGAATTTTCTAAGAATTTTTATAAATTTAAAACAAATTTATATGACATATTTAAGTGGATAAATCTCTTAAACTTTGAGGGAGCCCGTTGAAATATAATTTAAGCAGGTAGTTGATTGATTTAATTAACCTAAGAATAATGAATATAAAATTGAAGTTAATTGTTTTTCACTTACACCCCACTTGGAATGTTTTTATGTAATGAAATTGAATTAAATTCCATCATAAATTGAATTAAATTTCTTGATTTGAAATGAGTTAGTAAATAGTAGAATTGAATTGAATTCCTTGATTTGGAATCTATCAGAATTGAATTGCATTATTATATTTTTACAATTTTATCCTTCTTCAATAAAACTTAATATTTTACTAACAACTCCAATTATTCATTAAAATGCATAACATAACATAACTAAACTATGCTGTGTCACATGAAAAAAAAAACTAAATACCTGGAAACCAAAACCATCCTTCAAACCACCACTATGAAAAAAAACTAAATATTATTTTGTTATTCATAACTAGTTCAGCACATACAAATCCAAACCACCACCAAAGTCAAAACAATTTCTCCCAATTAGAAATTTGGGATTAAGGGGCTCTCTTACTTTCTAACTCTCTTTTAACATATAGACTACATTAAATTCTCTTTTGTTTTCTTGATAGAGAACATATATTATTAGACAAATATCATAATACAAAAATACACCAAGGATAATGAACAATTATGTTTCGTTTCTTCTAAATAATGAGTTGACTAACAAGTAAAACATACCATACAAATGAGAAGCAAGGTTGCCATTACACATGTACACATATACTAGCAAGCTGTACACAAGCTGTATCCTCAAAATGGTTGGTTCTTTGCTAATTATTTTCATCAAACACAATAAGTTATTTCACATTCCAAACCATTAGAACTTTCAACACAAAATACTTAAAGGTTGCAGGGGTTGAATGCCCTTTTGTGAAGGAAAAACTTACAGTAGGGCATTTTGTTCATGAGTAAACTCTTTCAAGAGTTTCAATATGAACTTTCTTCAACCTCTTTTGCATTAACCACGTTTTCTGCATGACATGGATAAGAAGATCCTTTTTAGGCTTGCTTTTAACATCAATTGATGTTATAAGAGGAGATTCCATTGGTTCACTTTCATGTTCAAGTGTTTGTAGGATGTCATAAGGTGACCTGCTTGAAGAGTCAAATGTTTGTGTGGTCTCATCAGGTAAAGAAGCAGACAGGAGTAAAATATTTGGAGGTGGATCACGAAGCAATTCAAGAACAAACGCTCTTTCTAGACCAAGCTCTGCAGCAAGATTCTTAATCTGCAAAGACACCACATAAAAATAGGAATGACCATCTACAACTCAGAACATTACTAATGGCTTATAATCACACCATTTTTTACAGTACATATGGTCATAGTCTCAATGAGGTACTTACACTAGTTTTTCGTCTACCTATCTTTAAAGCATGAGCCAATCTCCGAATCTGCCAATTCTTAAGTTTTGGCTGTCTTTCTTCACTGTCATCCTCCTCATTATCCAAGCTTTCAGAACCAGGTGAAATTCCAGAAATTTCATCTTCCTCTACATCACCAAACGCTTCCTCCAACTCTTGTTCTAACATTGCCATATCTTCTTCAGTAATATCATCATCGGCGTCATCACTCAAGAGGTTATCATTTTTTAGATCTTCCTCAAGTTGGGCAAAAAGGGCCTCCAAAGCATCCTCATCAATATTATCTCCATCGTCCTCACTATTTGGCAATCTTGTCTGTGAATAACATACTTTCATCATAAGATGCTGGAAACATACAACAGTTGCTCATGCATACATAAAATTATAGCTGAAAACACTAGGCACGACAATGCTTTCCAGCATCATCCAGACAAATCGGAAAACTAAGGCATTAACAACATCATCAGAATGAAACATAAGATATTAAACAACAACCAGGACTCGGGTCGATTATATAGATCTTTCTATATCATCGGGCTATATCCCCTACTATATCATATTCTATATTTAAATAAATTTTATCTTGTTTTATTGTTACTAACCAGGTCTTTTTTGGTCTTTTTCTTTTAATGTGCATATTTGTCATAGTTTCACATCGTCTAAGTATATGTCTATATCATCTGAAACATCTCTATGAGTTTTCCTTAATAGATGCGACCCTGACTTTTTCTCTAATATTTTCATTTTTTGTCTTAATGAAACATGAGATATTAAAACACTAGAAAAATAAATCTACAAAGAGAAAAATGCAACAAACAAATACTAGTATAATCTAACTGACTTATACAGGGAACCAAGGGGAACTTTCATTGTTCATCTTCTAAGATGTTAAAATTGATGAAAAAGTTCCATTTTACAGGAGCATACTTAACTTGCTTCTTACATTGCCATGTTCTGTTAACAAAGTAGACAGAGACTGCTTCCCAAAACAATGCCCATTTCACTACAAATCTCATTTAGTTTGCAAATTTGAATCTATTAATATGATGATTTGACAAAAACAAAATGAAGAACCAAATGTGAAGCTGCTGAGAAAGTGCTGTGTTTCATAAAATATTTTTTATTTTCCTGCATAAAAAGAATTTGATTCTTCAGCATTTTGGAAACTCAATTTGTATATCTCAAATTAGGGATGGAATTTTTAGCAAAAGAATCCAATAAAGTGTACAATAAAAACAATATGTTTTTTTTTCTTGTTTCCAGAAATGGTCAATCATCCTCTTTCGAAATACTAAATTATATTTCTCAACTAACTGAAAAAACCTCTGGTAACATATTGTTTTATTTTTAAAATTTTATATTTTTTTGAGGAAAAACTCAAATATTTTCCAAAGCAAACTCGACCTACATTCGTTTTTCAACTATAATTTTGGTCAGACTCCATATTTGATCTGGCACACAAAAGTGGACAAGCTACAAAATAAGAAATTGAAATTGTAATTCAAATCTTTGTTAATAAATGTCACTTCCTAGATGTTAAATCATGTATCAATATAATGAAATACTCCACCAAACTTTTTCCCACAGAAGAACACACATCAAAGTAATGGCGTGTTTGGTTCAAGGAGTAGATTAGGCAAGGAATTGAATAGCCATTGCTAGGGAATGAAATCAACTATGTATAGAATATCAATAGGTTTACTTCTCCTTTCTAAATGAATGATATTTCTCCTCATAGCTTAGGTAATGCCCATTTTATACAGTTTAAACATCTCCCTTTTCATTATAAACCCCAACGTAGAATTAAAAAAAAACAAGAAATTCACAGACTCAGGAGTCAAAGTGTGGCGCATCTAGTCTTTGAGACAATGAAGATGATCTCCTCACGGAATAACTTGCTTCTATGTTTGAAGAACTATACATATATCTCTTTATCAGCTGATGCTTGAGTGATTCACTGATTTATGATTAAAAGTTGTGAGAACTATAGAGATAAACCTACGAAAGAACTCAACGTCTCTCATCTTTGAGTGAAGACTTGAGGACATGAAAAGAATGTCTTCTTGCCACAAGAAACCGTGATACCACAAGAAACACTAATTTAGTCTAAAAGAGGGGAGTGGGGATACCTAAAAAATGAAGACTCGCCAGATTCATTACTAAATGGGTTCTTCTCGTGCCTATCTGGATATCCATAAGTTGTTGGTAATGGTCACACACCTATCTAATAAATCAGACACATTATTAACACGGGGCAAGGCATAACTTCAAGCGTATAATATAACTAACTCAAATTGCTAATGATACACAATTCATTGCAATCCAACATAGGCAAAATATAAAGCAGGACACATATTCATGTATGAAATAAGTTCCATTAGAAGTATTACTCGAAGAGAAAGATGTCATACACTATTTCATTACTTAAAGCTGAGAATTTTAGAGGGGGGAAAAAAATCTTTTACCCAGGGGAACGGAACCTGTTGTGCACAAGCATAAGAAGACCAAATGTCTTGAAAATTTTTAATAAAAATATGTTAAGAGCTGGGAATTCCGGAAATAGAGTAAAGATGATAATGAGTACCTTTTGCCTGGAAGGACCTTCTTCTCTTCTGATAGACGCAGAACTACTCCTTCGCCTTGGCCGAGCGAAGGGGACGAGGCGGAGGGACGAGCGGGTGAGACGAGTCGCCGAGGAGACGACCGAGAAGGATATGCTCACGAGGTGTTGCGCCCTGCTAGTTTCTTTGTAGCAGAGGGAAGCCGGTGAAACCCTAACAGCCAAGGCCGGCGTCGAAGCGGATGCCGCCATGAGCGAGCGAGCAAATCTGTCACCGTGAAATCGCCGTGGAGTATTAAACAAACCAAACGACGGCGAGTTAAAGGGCCCGGCCCGGCCCGGTTAAGTAGTCTTACAAGGAATCTACTACACTCACTAGGTAAGTCCACGAAATATAAATTCATCGTTTAATCCTCTCTGGCCATTAATTTTTTTTTTAAATATTATTGATGTAAACAATTAGTATTTTATCTGTAAGTATCTGACTACCTATAATTCTTTGATTTTTCATAAAAAGAAATTAATTTTCAGGGTTTAACTTGAAATGTTCCAAGTAAATTGACTACTAGGAATTATTTTGATTAGATATTTATTCTAGTCACCTATAAATTTTATACATGTAATAGTTTTTGAATCAATGTGAATAAAAATTTTACATAATAGATTTTTTTTTCAAATTTCAATTGTTTCAATAAATTTATTTAAAATATAAGCATATAACTAATCAATTGTTTTGGGAAATGGTTTCGCATTATAAAATTTTTTAAATGGCTTGTTTTCTTATATGCATAATTATATATAAATAATCATGATTTTATATATTTAAATAATATCTACTAAATTAGTGTGACTAAGTTGTAACTTTTGGGGTTTGACGCGGTTTAATACGCTTACCGGTCGAGACCGGTTGGCCAAGGCCGGACTCGAGACGCACGCAAAAAACGGAATTTTATAGGTCGCCCCGGTTCCATTTATATTTTATCGGTTGCAAAATTCCCCGTTAATTTGTCTTCCAAGCCAGCGGAGAGACGGAGAGAGAGAGGAAGAGTTCTCGTCTCCGAACAAATAGAAATTTGATCTGTCGTTTGCTTTCGCGTCCTTGAAAAGTAAGTTACCTTTTGTCGGATGGATTGATTAGTTATCATCGGCTTGCGATCTTAGTTTTGTATTAGTTTTGTGTTTATAACTCGGTAATCTGTTGCTTTGTCTTTCTGTTATTGATATTGAGGCGTTTAGTTGAATCAGGTTCTCAGGTGCTGCTTGTTTACTTTGATTCCGATGTTTGCTTATTTTTTTTCTGTGAAACGAGAAATGTTTGGTTCATTTTTGTTTTTGGAAACTTGATTTAATTGGGGTTTGGCATTCACTGTTTTCCGAAGATTTTTATTTTTTTGGAATCGGACTAGTTTTCTTAAGTTCTAACTTTAGTAAATAATCAAAATTTGATTTTTTTTTTTTTTGGAGACCAAATCCTTTGGCTTTGATTTCTTAGCGATCTTATTGGAACAGTGTTTAATCTGTCAGATATTTGGATATTTTCCATTGCATCATAATATCGATCGCTGGGAGAATCGGACTAGTTTCTTAAGTTCTAACTTTAGTAAAGAATCAAATTTTTTTTTTTTTTTTTTTTGAGACCAAGTCTTTTGGCTTTGATTTCTTAGCGATCTTATTGGAACAGTGTTTAATCTGTCAAATGTTTGGATATTTTCCATTGCATCAGACTATCAATCGCTGGGATCCGTCAGATTGTATCTTATGGTTTTCTGCTACTTTCTGGTTACGTTCGCCCTTGTTGATTATTTTTATCCATTCTCTCCACTCGTCCATCATTTTATTCATCCACCCATCAATCCGTGTATGCATCCTCTAATTTATCTACTGACGGAAACAAGTTCTAACTCTTATTTGTTTAGGAATTCAAAGGTCGATCATGAGATTCAAGAAGGGTAATAAGGTGGAGGTTTGGAACAGGAGGGGGTTTCCTTCTGGCTCTTGGCAGAGCGCCGAAATCATATCTGGCGATGGCCATACATATTCTGTGAGGTATGATGGGTATCCAACAGATAGCAGTGTGGCAGTGCATAGAGTGTCAAGAAAAGCCATTAGACCATGCCCTCCACCATCAGATGACCTTAAAGAGTTGAGAATTGGTGATGTTGTTGAGGTCTTTGACAAGAACTCCTGGAAGCTTGCTGAAGTTCGGACTACCATTGACAAGAATAACTATTCTTTGATGCTCCTTGAATCGATCAAGGAATTACGAGTCCACAAATCTTATATAAGGAGACAACTGTCTTGGCTTGACAACCAGTGTATGGTGATTCATAAGGTAACATGATGTGCTGTTTTATGCCACAAAGTTATTTTAAGACAGTATAAATGATGATTGATTTCTTACCATTTTTGCATATTTATACTGACTCATTTTTGGTATTTTCAATCTTTTGTTTATTTTTATTTCGTACTTATTCTCTCTGTGTATCTGGGTTTACATATTGTGACAACTTGAAGTGTTCTTTTGTTACCATTAGGATTCCAGAAAACAAAATGATGGAAGACTAAGCAGCTCAGTTAGAGGAGGGAAGTCAGGTTGCCGTATACTTCAGTCACATGAGAAGCTGGAGAATTATTCTAAGCGTAACAATTTTCCAGTGGTTTTACCAAGAATAATGAAGAAAAGGACACTTGATATATCTAGTTCTGCTAACTCATGGAATGGAGGAAGAAAAAAGAAGATAGCAATTGGAAAAGATGGCAGTTGCCAGAAAATTACTGTGAATCCATTAAAGTGTACAGCAAAGGTAGATGGTACTACAACTGGAAGATTGTTTGGTGAAAAATACATGGATTGTTTCTTAAATAGCAGAACTTGTTCTTCTAGAATTGAATCAGGGAGGATTGTTCCACATTCAGATGAACAAAAGTATATTTTGAGTTCAGTCAATAGTGATGCTGCATGTATCTCATCCTCTGTTGGCAGTTGTAGTGTTGACAGCAGTCCACGTGGGTCACTGCAGGACAATGAAGAAGTGTATAGCCAAGCTGTTCATGCTGAAACTTCCTGCGGTTACGAAAGAGATTCATCTCCTTCTAATATGGCAGATCTGCAATCAGAAATTCATCTGCTGGAGTTGACTGCATATCGGTCCACTTTAACCGCAATGTATGTTTCTGGTCCGGTAAGTTGGGAACGAGAAGCAGTGTTGACTAACCTTCGTCTTATGTTAAACATATCAAATGATGAACACTTAATGGAGCTAAGGAAATTGATAAATTCTGACATGGCTACATATCATCATAGTTGACTCAAAGACGTGCTTAGTTTTGGAGGAGTTACCAATTAGCTTGAGTATTTTTCTGATAATTTTTGTCATGTACAAAGGTGAATCAAAACTACAAAGAATTCTATTTGCCTTTTTAACCCAAGCGGACTCACCTTTTGTGGCATAATCCTGTTGTATTACTCTCAGTTAGCAATAAGAAGTATGCACTGACCGAAGCTTTCTCTCAGTATATTTTACTGTTTTTTCTTTAGTTATCTTCTTGCCTCATTTCCTTGATATTCCATCCAACTGAACAAGTGTTGTAATAGAGATATGTCCACTACCTCGAGTGTATATATTTATCAGGTTTTCTATTGCAGATTTGTTCTTATAAATATAATTTGGATTCAAAATCAACTGCTTTGCCCCAATAGTGAAAAATTAATGCCTATGTTGCACTCAAGTTGATGACTCTATATGGCAAGCCAAAATGTCAATGAGGAGAAATTGAAAATTTTAATTTATTGAGGAGTTGATTTCAATAATTTCTGACTAGCATGCAAGGCACTATGACTTGTATGTCATTACTGAATTTTATAGGGGACAGAGATCATCAAAAACCACAATGTAAATCTCTTTTAATAATTAATCGGTTATGTTCTTTTAATAATTAATTGGTCATGCTCATTGTCGCATGATTTGTTGTTGATGTGTGGTCTCATGATCATGTGAAGCTTTTTTGCTTTGTTTTGGCCATTCTATGTGACGAATCCATTCGATTGACTTGATTATAGTTCCATGTTGTGGACAGAATTGACACCTATTATCCATCTTCCAGGGCCAAAGTTGCAGGCTTCTAAGCTTTGCTTCCATAGGCCTATGATGATATTGGAATTGTCACGCCTTTGCACTTCAATCAGTGTGTCAAGATTTCCATCCTATTCTCATGGGGTATATTAGTTTTGGTGCTTCTGTTTCTGTTTGCAACTATATCAGGCCTTTTGCCTTTAATACATGTGCGATGAAAGGGGATTTAATTGATACTTGAAACTAATCTTAGTATCAAACATTTGATCTTTGATTCTGTTCAGAGTCTTGACTTTGTTATAGATATAGGGAATGCTTGTTGGTAGCTTATGCTTCTAGTTTAGAAACATCTGGTAAATGGAAACATTAATACTCTCTTATTATCTGGATTTAAAATTTTAAATCAAAAGTTTTTTTTGAAATCAAAATTCACACTAGCAAAATCTTGCAACTTAGTTTCATTCATGTTTGAATAAATAAAATAAGTTATACAACAACTAGTCTGTATAAGTGGACTCTAGGCATCTTTGGCACCAATTATGACCTAAAGAAATGTCATGTCTCTAGATAATTTACAATGGAATTTTTATCTGACAGGCTTAGTACATGCCCCAGGAAGTGTTTGATTAGTGGCAATATCGAGCACTGAACAGATGCTTGTAGTCATAGTAGTTTTTCTGTTTCATGGTCGTTCATGGTCCAATGTTTTTATCATATTCACCAAAGTTGTATACATTTTCAAGTGGTGGGAGTCTATGGCTTATTTCTCATACAATCTCCATTCTCACATTTTTTTTATGATGCATTTGTGGAGAATTGGATGAATTACACGAGGTGTGCAATGGTGCATTGTCACACTTTCTACAGGCAAGTAACTTTTCTCAGATTTTGAACCATTTATTCTTCTGTCATTCTCAGTTGGAAAAGAAATTTCTATGCCTTTTATCACTTTTATGTAATTTTTATTTCTTGTTATGAATTAAAATTTAGTGAATAAATTTATGTTATTCTAGTATCAGCCTATCAGGTATGTTGTTTATTTCCTAGTGGGATATTCAGATGTCTGTTTTTATATGAAAATTATAAACACTACTCTAGTCTAGTTGAAAAATAAAAAAATTTATTTTTTCATTTGGATTATCAGGATTAACTCATATAGGCTCCCTGTCCATGCAGGAAAGCTGAGATAAGTGGAAAATACTGTGATTTAGGTATTGATAGCTAAACTTTCATGGCATACCTATATTGATTCTATCTGTGAATACTTGCATTGAAAGTGAATCATCAATAGCTAAACCAATATATGTTTCTTAAATCAGGATAGTGCTGATATGAAAATGTTAATTCCCTTGATACGGGATAAGTATGGAAAGTTAACAGTTAGATTATTGTTTTTGCATGCCTCATGCTGCTAAGGTGATTGGCAGTTAGTGCTCTGCTACCCGCAGACACTGTAGAAGTAAACGACTTTGATGAAGTCTACACTCTACACTCATATTTTGTCCTCAGGTCTGCTGTTCTGTCTCACTGGAAACTGGTTCCAACAAATATGTCTCATCCAACCTATTGATTATTCTTATGTCTTTCAGTAGACTGCATTTGAATTTCCTGTTGGCATTTGAATGCTACATATTAACAAATATAGGTACACAATTGTAGAGGTATGCCTTTCTTTTTCACCCTTTGAATGTTTAGATATTTCCGAGCATTTTCTTAATTGAATCTAACATTCAATGTTTTCTAGCTCATTGTTGGTTTGAAGTGGTAGGAAAAACTAATTTAGTTTCTAATAACTTGGTTTTCTTCTAGGAGCAATGATTTGCTAAGGTCGCCAATGAATCAATTCTTCAAGTATATAACACAATTGTCAAAATTCGCAGTTGCCAATACGAATTGACCGAGTGATGTAATGCTGACTTGATCTTTCTCAAAATCACGTATATAGATTGATGACAAATTTCAAAGAAAGTATAGCTTGGAAGAAATTATGTAGAAATGAATGAGTTAACTCCATTAGAACATAGATTAAATTCATTGAAAGTTCGTCAAATTATAAATGAACTGGTTGGAAAATTTGATTTGTGTAAACTCAACTAATCTAGGCAGCTCTTTTTCTGATATTAGTTTGAACACTAGCAAAGGCAAATAGGAGAGACATATCTTGAATATTTAACATTGTTTAATGACTTCATATTGATAAATATGATAGCATTTAATAATATTTTTTAGTTACTAATGCATATTGATTTTACAATACAATGTCATCTGCTACTTTTATAATTTTATTTTATTTACCTAATAATAACAACAATATTAAATATTGATAATATAACTACTTTAATTAATTAATCTTACTATTCATATGACTATTCTAATAATTAATCTCACTATTTATTGTTTACACTGATATTTTATTATTTCTTGGGACACGTTATAATCTTTATTTTGATTAAACATCATTTTTCTTTTTTGTTTATATCGAGTTATATACTTTTTCACTTTTTTATAATTTTTGTTCAATAATTTTGATTGCATTGGGTTATTAATCCAACATTGTTGATACCAAAGTTTAAAATCTTAATTCGTTTTGGAGTTTGGTTCTTGATTGGAACAATGTGGTTTTGATACCATGATGTTCCATCTACGTAAATTTTGATTTCTTCAAGGATGAAGCTTACTTGAATCATTTAGGTCACTAAGGGAGCTCGCCACTTTGAGTCATATAAAACACTCTGGCTTGAGTAGAGGGTCGAGTCAGAAGCTCACGGAGCCTCTGATGAAGATGTAAGATGCTTGTGACAAAGCGGAGTCCTTGTACAAGACTCTTGATGAAGGTGGAAGGCTTGCTATGAATGCAAAAGGCTCAAGCGGAGCTTGCAAGAATTCAATGCTCCAACAAAGTTTAACGACAAAGAAGAAGGTCATGTCAAAAGCTTGTGTCTAAGGCGGAAAGCTTGGGTGAAGCTTGTGACCTAAGGGAATTCTCTTGACAAAAGCAGAATTGCAGATGGACTTGTTCACTACTACATCATGTATTGGTGCTTCTTGGGTGTTGGTTGGCACAGGTAATGAAAATTTTCACCGGTTGACACCGACGCAATTTGAGATATGAAAGTATGAAACCATGGTGGATAGATTTTTTAAATCGCAGGATCTTGATATTGATATCTGCATATTGACAACCTTGGCATAATATAATTGGATTTCAATTCCATATTTTGCATTTTGTTAGACAATGTTGACATTCTTTCTCATAAATTGTATCTCCTAATTAAATTTACTAAGACTTGCTCACTTGTGCATCAGGGTATTGAGCTTCTCGAGTGTTGATCGGTCGTGTCAACTGGCACAACTCGAGGTTTGAAACCATGGTTGATGCTTTGATTTTTAAACAATTGGATCCTGATATTGATATTCCAATATTGTCCACCTTTGTTTAATAGAACTAAATTTTAGTTCCAAATTTTGTATTTTGTTAAACACATTCTTTCTCATAAATCCTGTCTCCTAATTAAATTAATTAATTATTTATTTCATTTATAATTAATAACAACTCCCTAATTTGTTTGAGATCCATCCTTGCTCACTGATATCTATGGTGTATCGACAATCTTATTTGAACTGAAGCCAGAAATGGTTGCTTATTTAAATATTTACTTCAAAGCTCTCTTTTGCATGGTGTATGGATGATGGTGTTTAAGAAACATATATAGACGGGGATGCAATGGATTAGAAACTTATTATGGGTGCACACAAAATATATCTGTTAAAAAAAAATGTTGGAACATATAACAAAATATCTGTATTTCATGCACCATATACTACATTAATATAGTACCTGCAAATAAAAGAAGAAAAAAAACCTGCAAGAATAAAAATTATTTAAAATAAGAATAGTTCACATCATTAACTAAGAGGACCATTCTCCGATTTTTTTTTTTTTTTCAAAACACCATCCTCATCAAGGTTTGTATGCATGACTATTTGAGACTACAGGGAGAAATGAAAAACCAATTAAAATAAGGACATGGTGACTACAAATGAAAACCAAAATATAACTAGGAGCAGTAATCCTTAGATTTGATATGACATTACAATAGGTATTGTTATCTGACAGTATCTGATTCTTTTCAGTGACCAAATAGTAATACGATATTGGCGAGATAGTGCTTGTTACTTTCGTGCATTTCATGATACCAAACAGATGTTAAATTCAAAATGGTTACTAATGTTTGATGTTATTCAGTTCTGCTAGCTACCTATATAATACATCATGATATTGCACAGCACAATTATGAATTTCACCAATATATCCCTTTGTAATGCCAATTTAAAATCCTTTAGTTGCGTTATTATGTGATGTGTTGGCGCTCATAATAGCTGTGTGAATACTTAAATGAACTGAGAAATGTAACCAGGAACATGGGAATTTTAATTAGCTTAGCATCACTGCTACTTCACTACCAGGTCAAACCCACTATTATAACCTCTGTTCTTTAGTCATACTTATCAAAATGTTATAGATTGTAAGTATTCCGGAAGATGTCAGCTACAGTTTGGAAGCCTTTCCCAGCCATCAAATGATACCTGAGAGTTTTTCCACTCAGTATGTCTTTCAATAATTAAATGCTCAACAATTAAACTCAAATATAAGTTTAAAGTGGTATTTTTTTTTTTTATTGAGTAGAACAGTTTTGTATCCAGTGATTTTTTTCTCGAGACAACTTTCTTGAGCAGGTACCGCTTTGTTGCTTCAGCCATCATGGCTCTTTCTTATCTGCTTGGGAAGAAGACATGCAAATGCTTGGCCTTATTACTCCTGCCCGCAAATCAGCATCTGGTGTAAAATGTTGCCATTATCTGCTGGTGCTGTCTGAAATATTCCTTGAAGGATGTTTTTTTGATAGGTTGAATTTAGCATGACATTGCTATACATACTTAGATTAATTCTAATATTTGATTCACTTATCAAGTAAATTCCAAATATAACTTATCTACATTTAGAGTTTGATCTTTAAAATATTTCATTTGTTTTTCTAAATATTTTTTAATCTAGTTATCCATTTGTTCAAGCACATTAATTTTATATGTGATTAATTCAGTTTTATTTAAGTTTTTTATTGACCGGAAGTGTTTATGGAAGCTTGTTCAAGCAATTTTTTAGATTTATCGTCTCGAAAATTTTTTTATAATAAATTGTAGTTAGGTTTTAAATCTTAAATGGCCGATTAATTGTTTAGAATATTTAACCGTTATACTTAGGCTAACATGTCATTGTTATTGATTTACCTTGATTTACCCTGTAATTCCACTGTCCATCTGATAAATAAAAAAAAAGTAAATAATTAATTCTTTTTTATGAAGTTTTCATCATTTTTATTTTGATCCCAACGGAGTTTAGTTGCGAAGCGTATTTGTTTGGGGTTTCAGTTATTGTGGTATTATATACTTAGAGCATTCATATTAGCTATCCTATCCATTCTCTAAATTTAGAGTTTGTGAATAGTGATTATTTAAATTTAGAGAATTAAATTTTTATTTTAAAAATAAAATAATTTTTCTTTTAATCTCTCCTTCTACTCAATCTTTTTCTTCCACTCATTCAAAAAATATAATAATAAAAAAATGAAGGAGAGAGAAGAAAATAATAAAAATAAAAAGATAATGAAAAATTTAGGATAATTGATGTAGTCTGTAGTAAAAAAGTGATTATCTAAATTTAATAAAGTTAATAATTTATCTTAAATTTTAGATATAGAATAGTGGATGCTCTCCCTTCGGAGATCCTGAGTTTTTTTAAGTGTTTTTTAATTGTAAATTCACACCAGCAAAATATAATTGCAATTCATAACAAATGAAAAATTATATAAAATTTTGGTAATAAAATTATGTTATCGAGTAAGGTAGAGACAAAGTGGTACAACTAAAATGGGACCCTTGATAGGGAATGGAGCATGGGAAATTAAAGGGATGATTGTTGGGTGGACGCAAGTTACTAGTGATGATGATAAAGCGTGAAAGGAAAAGAACAAAAATGAAGATATTAATTTGAATTTTAATAGAAACGAATAATTTAGAGATTGGTTTTGAGAGTGCATAAGTCGTGGATGACGAATTTGAATTCTCTATCTGTTGTGATTTGGATCAGATTAAAAATAAATAAATAAATCTTAATCATCCGAATTTAAATTTAACTCAAACCCTCTCCATTCGAACCGATCAATCCAACCCTAATAATCCAAAAGTCCAATTCAAACGATGTTTTATAATTATTATTTTTTTATTTTTATCTCGATGCTTTATTCTTTTCATAAATGATATTAATTTTTAAAATTAAATTAAATTAAAAAATTCTTCATAAACTATTTTTTCTATAATTTTTATTTTTATCTCAATACTTCATTATTTTTATAAATCATATTAACTTTTAAAATAAAATTTAATTTAATTAAAAAATAACTAAACCTTAAATTCAGATAAATTATGTCAATCGACTTAAATATTTTCAGCTCAAAATCTCTTCAATCCGAATCCTACAAAATTTCCAATCTAAATTTAATTTTTTTTTCAGGTCATCAGATCAAATTCATTTTGATCGGATTCATTTTTGGCACCCATGTTCGTGTCAATTATGGATTCTAAGTAATTAATTTATTAGGTAGATACTTAATGATTTATACCCAATTATGAATTTACTGGATCGTTAATTATTTCAGTGATTTAACTTTTCATACGAAGAGAAATGAAAATGCATAGAAAATAATCGAGGGCGCACATACCACTTCCAATCCAGCCGTACGGTTTAAATCAAACGGCTCTTCTTATTTCTGGGAATAAATATATAAATCCCAGAATAAGGCATTTCCGTAATCGATTCATGGAAGAAGAAATATTTAAATATTTTTTAGAGATATATACAATAATGGGGAAATTGTTCGAAATCGAAGTCGACGGGTTGGTTGAATCGGCGGTCGCGACGAGGTCAAGCGGATCCCCGGCGAGGAACGTCGGAGGCGAGGCGAGAGGCGATGGCGGAGTGGTACATGGCGTCGTGGAAGGCCTCCGTTTCCATCATCCGGATCCGCAGCTGCTTCGCCTTCTCCTCCGTGAACGCCGTGAACCTCCGGGCCGACACCGCCTGCTTCTGCCCCTTCTTCTCCCGCTCGTCGCCCTCCGCCGCCGCACCCTTCTTGGCCTCCGCTGCTGCTCCCGCGGCGGGAGCGTCGATGTAGTCGGGCTCCGGCGACCAGCCGAACAGCGGGGCCCACCAGCTGTTCCCGCTGGCCCGAGAAGTGGCGACGCCCCTCCGCCCGCCGCGGCCGTCCACGGCGCTCGCGCAAACAACCGCCGGCCGGATCGAGGTGAGGACTAAACCCGAAGCCATTTTACCAGCGCTTACTTTTGTCGGCGTTGAATTGATTTGGTTGGGAGGAATACGGAAAGTGCTTGCCCTATAAAGCGAAGGAAAGGAGTGGATAAGGCCGGCGAACGAAGGAAGAGAAAGCAAGCCTTCGCCACACGTGGCGCCCATCGAACGGTAGTACGTCCTTTTTCCAAGGCCTTTTCCGCGTATGCTTAGCTGGTATTTCCCATTTTCTAATCAAGTAGTTTTTTTTAGTTGAAATTCTTATTAAAGAAATTCTATTTTTAAATAAATCCTAAAATTTCTATAATTATGGATAAATCGGGTCGACAATCAAAATATCAGATTAGAAGGCCAGGTAACGATCGAGTCAGTGAGGAGTAGTCACATTTTCATCACATTTTTTTTAATGGATTGATACGGATAGCGATATTTTGGCGACCGATCCGTGTCGGTGTCGAGCATAATAGAGCGGCTGCCACTGTTTGTATCGGGACGTTTTATTCATCGCGTGGCACTTGGTGCCCATGTGGGGTGACGTGGTATTTGTCCGGATGTTGCGCTTTTTTTCCAAGCGCTCGTCTCGATGGCGTGCATGACCTGCACGCGCCCGTTGTTTTATTTTTTTAAATAGATGTGCATTGGTGGGTTGTTAGGCTTCTAATGATTTTTTTTTATC
>JBBPFQ010223555.1:0-16935 GCA_037974815.1 Kaempferia elegans | reverse complement strand
TTAGAGCTTGGAGGGTATTCTATGACATGAACAATTGATTGGATATGGATGTGATTGTACATATACAAAGCTAGACTCTAGGCACGAGAGATCAAATGGCACGAGCAAATTTGATGCATGCAATAGATTGGAGATTTGACATAAAATGGACTTTAGGATGATTTAGCATAAAGTGGGTTCCCATTCATGGGGCTTAGGAATCGAACAACATAAATTGAGCTTAGGAATTTTTATGGATTCAATGAATCAGAAGTCTTATGAGTAGAGATGAATAATTGATTTAAAATTAATGGATCGAATTGATTTAATCGAATAAATCAATTTTTTTAACTAATCCAACTAAATTTTTCAATAAAAATCTAACAAATTAAATCCATAAAATATCAATTAGTTTAATTTTTGACTGAATGAATTAAACTTTTCAATAATGATATATTCGTATCTATTTTAACTTTCTATTCAGTTAATTTAAAATTAGGGACTTAAGATTTTTTTTTTAATTTACATATTTAAAATCCGGCTTATTCAATTTAACATAATTAAAATTTTTAGAATTGAAATTAAATCCGAATGAAATCAACTAAAATAAGATTTGACTTATTTCATCAATTAATTTGATTTAACTATGCTAAGTGAACTCTATTCTAATCAGCATTAGGCGATTTGTCGTGGAGATATGATAGCAAATGAATTATAATCAATAATGAAGAGCAAATGAACTATATTCTAAGGTTTATATCTATCATTTGGCAACTTTATTATCAATAATGAATTTAGTCAGATAAGTAGACTACGTATTTACCTGATGTGGAGTCTTCAATTCAGAAATTATTGATTCTAATCACTCGTTAACTGGTTTGAGTAAGACGGAAGAGGAAGGAAACGAAATAAGAACGCACGAATAAAAAAAACTCAGTGCCTCTTAACCGTAAATTTTCATACTCTATCTCTCCCCTCCTCCATCCAATTTATCCACTCAAGTAAACAAATTAACTAGTGATAACAATTCAAGCACCTTGACACAGCATTACACAGACAATAATCCTTTTAACTACAAACTACAAAAACTAGTTTATGCAAATGACAACTTGTAGCCTGTTTAGTAGCTGATATTGCTACAACTTCATCACATTGATAGACAACCTAAGCTGTAGGACATCTTTAACAGAACTAATCCACTAAACCAATTATGGCATCACGAGTTTTATTTCTTTTGCAGAATACAATAGCATGGTAAACGCATTTGGTACATCTCGAAACTAGCTCGACAACTCAAGAGTCGCAGTAGACAGTAGTAAATCAGCAGAAAGCGGCAACACTCTATCAAAAAAACAAGTGAAAAGAGCATAGTGTTGTGCGTTGCTCTTATTTTGCTTTAGTTGAATTAACTAGCTGTTCGCTGAACTCCCAAAGCTTTTTTGCTAATGCTTCATCTCTAGCCTTGGCAGTTGCCTTCTCCTCGTTGCAATCAGCAAAGTACTTCCCCGTCACTCCTTTCATGTGTGGATTCAGTGCAACATAACATGAAGTGGCTGCTCCCTGAAATTTAAGATACAAATTACAAATGCTAGTGCTCCCTGAAATTTATTGCATGTACGGCAACAGTTGAGGCAACGTGACTTCAAAGGTTCGTGCAATATTTACAAGTTATGGCAGAAGTAACAAAGCCAGTGAGGCAGTGACTACCAATCTTCCATTGCCTCTACACAAAGGGCCAACTATAAGCGTAATTTTGTAAGAGATGCTATTACAAATAAGATTGAATTGATCCAATATGTTTCTCTGAGTCAGGTTGGGCTCTTAATTTGAAGTAGAATGTAATGTGACATAGTCTATTATACCAGTAAATTTTTTTCATAAACTTGATTTGAGCCTGTAATTCCTTGCCAGATACATTTTATAGTACTTGCACACATTTATATGCAGAACGAATTACGCGTGCCATGAGGCATAGGTCACCCTTTCTTACACGAGTGAATGTCACTATCATGTCAGCCTAGCTAAATACTGAATGTGAGAACATAATGAGATGCACAAAGGCCAAGGAAAGGGATCTCAAGTTAGCTGCAATGTTGGAGTTGCAACTGCACTACGACCCTTATGGTAGTGGTATAAATTGGGATGGATAATATATGCTCCTCTGGGAAGGACAGTACCATAACACATGCTTATACCTATAGGACGTGTATAATCAAGCTAAAACGAAGAGGGGATGAATCCCTATTCCTTGCTTATGCGAAACCCTTTTGAGGCATATTGTGTTGGCCTCACCTAGTAAACCTTTATCACTTTCAACAATGCTGTGAAGTAGAAAGACAAATGTCTTCCACTTTAGCATATTTCAATGATTATGATAATTCAATCTATGGAACATGAATAGGAAAGTGGTTTGTCTAGAACTAAATGATGTGTGGAAGAAAGTTGTTTCTCAAAATGAATAGGAAAGTGGTTCGTCCATCAACGTTTATGTCTAAAGCAGAGGGTATGTATTTAAAAGGGGTAGAGTCAAAATGCTCCTTGTAAAGAACTGATTAATTAGAGATGTTATACCTAACATGGAGAGACATATCTGGGGTACAATGAAACACAATATCAATACTGAGGATAACATCTATACTATGTCTGCATACGGTTATGTGAGATCAATCAAATCTGACAAACCTGAGGTACAATCTTCCACATGAAGCCAGATACAGCTCGTAATGCAGCTGCAAGCAAAAGAACATTTCACATCTGAGTTTATACCTGGAAACTTTTAATTTTGTAGTGGATTAATGGTTTAAAACCATCAATTGAATTAAGAAGCATACTTATAAAAGCAACAGAGTGTCTCATCAAGTTTGTCTCAATCAAGCCAGGATGAACAGAGTTTGCTGTAACATTTGCACCTTCCTCCTACAACCATGAAAGTAGAATATCAGTGAATAGACATCAAGGAATGACATTGTATATGCAAATGAGTAAGACTTAGAAGAAAAACAGAATATATTTATAGTAAATACAGCAATATCATCCTTTGTATTTATCACTTTCCATAATTAATTTAGTGCATGCTATCAAATATTCTTCAGTATGACCTATAGTGTAAATAGTTTTTCATCATTCAGACCATGAAACAAGTTCCAGTAAATTCAAATTTACAGGTCTTCCACAAAGAGAAGTATGAGTTCTCATTAAGGCATCCTTGTACTGATTTTTTGTCCCCCGCATCATAAAACTAAACAAGAGTGCAGATTATTTGTAGACAATGAAAAAATTTGGTATTCTTTGCAATATAGAAAAGATTTTGATGTCAAAAGGTTCTAAGTGATAATTATTAATTAAAAAAATCTTGGCTGATTGAGGTAGTACTCTTGTTCAGCATACAAGGCCATTTGAGATTCATAACATAGGGTGGTCGTTTGAAGTGGCTTGTGTTAGTTCAGGAAATATAAGTTACACATTGTTACATAAAGGTAAAGTAGGCAAAGATTTCAATGAAGTTTAGCATTATCTTTTTGTTTTGCTGCATAATTATCTCTATTGGACATACAGGATACGTGCAATGAATATTTAATTGAAACGTGCACTGCAGGATGAAGTACCTTTAAGCGCCTAGCAAGTTCATTGGCATGCAATATATTAGCCAATTTGGATTGCCCGTATGCCATTTTATCATTGTATCTAAATACAAGATGGAAACCCAATCCATTAATAAAATAAATCAAACATTCAGTGGTCAAGAATAAAAGTAATGCATCCCCTATATTATACAAATTTGTCCAACAACCATTAGTAACTTACGAAGCTTTGTCATTGAGTTTGTCAAACCGTATTCCTTCTCTATATGTCCCAATGTGAGCTACAGATGATAGATTCACAATACGCCCTTCGATTCCTGACTCCTTTGCTGTAGTTTTCATTTTCTCAAGTAGAAGATTTGTCAACAAGAAGTGACCTGGAGTCAAAAGGAATTTAATGAACAAAAGGAGGTTAGAGAACTAAAGATAATTTGGTGGAAAAAATATCCAATAAAAGTATTGCAGAGTATTAGGGAATGAAATTGATTTATTAAATGGAAGAGATATACCCAGATGATTCGTAGCAAATTGCATCTCTATTCCATCCTCTGAGAGTTTATACGGGCAGTTCATCACACCGGCATTGTTTCTGATGGCAAATTAAAGATGTAAAAATTGGGGGAAAAGAAGGATGTGACAAGCATGCAACATTTGAACACTAGAAGCATGTGATTACATTAGGAGGTTGAGGGGTAGATTCCTTTCAATGAATCTGTCTGCGAAGGCTCGGACAGACTTTTGCGAGCTAAGTTCAAGCTCCGAGACATCAACTTTGGCAGATGGAATACTCTGTTCGATATTCTGCTTTACCACATTGGCAGCTTCCATGTTCCTTGCTCCAATGATGACATGTGCTCCTCTGAGGGCCATAACCCTTGCAGTTTCAGCTCCAATCCCACTACTTCCACCTGGTGATTGCATGAAATTCTTATATGCTTTAGATCCAATAGTTCAGAAACTCTTTAGTTACCTTAGTTTTTTTTAAAAAAAAATATATATATATATATATATATGTATTTTTCCATTTTTAGCTGAAAGAAACTTGTATCACACAAATGATGCAAGTACCAAAATTTCATCGTCGTCATATTAGTCCCAATGATTGGTTTGGGCTCGGCACTATGATGCAGGTATACCATGCTTAAATTGTTTTTCGTAACAAAGATTCTTAGGGTTAGGATATTTTACTCTGAAAAAAGGAGATGCGTAGGAACGCGGTGTACATTGCATAAAAGAAAATTCGACATTCATTTCAAGAAAGTATGAAGATTAAATGTATCAATATTCAAATCTAGAAGAGATTCTCATTCATCGACGTAACATCAGCATCGTGATCGGCAAATAACATTACTAAACTAAAATAGAAGTTAACATTAAAAAGTGAGAGTTTGGATGAATTAGGCACCAAAATAAAGTCGGAAACAAATCAGATCTGTGCATCAAAACACGAATCAAGCTAAATCTCGAAAAAAAAATCCCAGTTCGCTTAAGCAAGAACATATTTTTCAAAGAGTGATTCTCCGGATCCTAGGGATGGACAAACCGGTGACGATGACGGTCTGCTTGGAAGCGTCGACGCCCTCGGTGACCTGCTCGGATGTGGAACTGAAGCCGAATCCGGTTGGGCCGGGCAGTCGGGTGAGGCTCCTGAAGAATCCCATGCCGCCTCTCGCTAGATCGCCGAGGAAACCGCCGAGAGAGTGAGAGACGAGTCGACAAGAGCAAAGGATGAGCTACGAGAGGAGGAGAGTGCGACATTAATAGAGTAGGGCATCGCCACCGATCCAATCATTTGACTCCTCGATTGCCATGTAGCGCCTTACCAGATCTGTAAGAACGCCCTCAAGATTACGCCATGAAAAAAAGTGAGGCCCCGGAAGGTCGTAGCTAGGAATTAGGAGTCTCAGTCCAGAAAGGCGGCCGTGCCAAATCGAAGCTTCTTTTCGGACTTGGCTCCGTTTCACGCTGTCCCAACAACCAACCATCCATTAAATATCTTACCCTATAGATGTAATACAATAGTAAAATATTTAAGGAACAAATTTAAAAAAATAAAAAAAAATCGAATTATAATAAAGAGGAATATTAAATATTTTAAAGAGATATTTTTAAATATTTATAAATTATACTCTAGATTATAAGTGAATCAGAAGAAACATATCTTGTACAATGGAATACGAAAAGCCTCTACGTATGTCTTCAAGGGATAATGAGGTTAAGCATTATGTTTAAGTGAAGGTTAAAATCAAGATGAGTCAACAAGGGACAAATCCAATCAGGTAGTTCCTCTTAACTCTGATCAGGTGAGTGCCGCCTCTCATGCTCGGTCGGTCCCATCGACCGTATGCTTTACACTTCTGAGCTATAACAGAGGCATATCCACTCGGATCACTCCTCGAACCTTGACAGGATGCTCTACATTTCTCCTTGATCATCTCTGGTTCTCTACACTCCGAACACTTTACCAAAGAGCGTATTTGGAATATTAAAATTATTAAAAGGTGCATGATAATTTGAAATTTATCAAATAACACACATTTTTAAGTGTTTTTCCCTTTTTAACATTCTGACAAATTCATCAATTCATTGTATTCATTTTCTCGCTCTCTCTCTGCTGCATTGCATGCAAGATTTTTTTTTTCCTCTCCTCTCTTTCTCTTTCCTCTTATTTTTTTTTTTCATGCATACACACATACGCATTTAGGCTTGATATGAATTTAGGCCTGATATATTCATATCAGGTCCACGTTGGGCCTGATATGAATCATATCAGGTCCACCATCAAGGTTTTTTAGTTGAATTTTTCTTATTTGATTGTAACACCTTCAATAAGCCAAAATAAATAATGAACATCATATTTGAACTCCTTGTAATCTCAAAAATTCATATGAACTGAAATTGGTACAATCGGACCTAGAGAGCTCCGATTGTACCAATTTCAGTTCCTGTGAATTTCTGAGATTGCAAGGAGTTTAAATATTGTGTTCATTATTTATTTTGGCTTCTTAAAAATGTTACAATCAAATAAGAAAAAATCAGCAAAAAAATATTAACTTTGAGGTTGATATGAATCATATCGGCCTATGTTGGGCCTGATATGGAATCATATCAGGCCTAACGTGGGCCTGATATGATTCATATCAGACTCAACGTGGGCCTAATATGATTCATATCAGACTCACACATAACATATGTGTTGACATAACAATTGGACATGTGAGGGACACCCCTATCTGGATCCACATGATACTAACATACACGATAAGGGATTCCCTTTACACCTATTGGCAGTCATTTTCTCTCCATTTTTCTCCTTCTTGTTTGACGTATTCTCCGGTGAATCTCTCCTCCCTAGCATTCAGCAATTTGAGTCAACATCACCTTCGACTCACCAATTGACGCATATTTTACAGATAGATTTTTAAATGTGTATAAATTATACTCCAAATTATAGTTGAATTAGAAGAAACATATGAATTAATCGGATAATATTTGAACACTTAAATTATTAAAAAAAGTTCAGAACATCCAAAAGTTGCGAAGGCCACAATAACCCAGCTCTAGATTGCTAACTCACTCTCTATCTAATCACAACTTGTGCTTTTTTATACTTCATTGGATATATATATTCCTTCTGATCAGAACTGAAACAAAAGGTTTCATATTTATCACTTCTAAAGCATATATTATTACTAATCAATGAGAATGAATTGAATGCTTATAACGAGGATGAAAATTAGAAATGTTTGATTTGATAATGATTTCTCTGAAGGCTTTATCCATCCCATACTGTACGATTGATTATGTAAAGCTCAAACCTCATGGAAAACAGATTCCATGAGTTTCAGTTGACATGAACTCAACAACTTTTTTCAATAGTGGGGCTTTCATCTCCAAAGCTTCTTCTATTCCATATCAAAGTAGTTATGTGTTCCTTTAAGAATTGGACTAAGACAGTCTTTGTATAGCAGTCACTAGTTGTAGGCTGTAAATTGAGTGCTGAATAACAGCGTGACAAGCATGAACTAGTTTACCCAAAATCCAACTAAGGATTTACATACTTAGTGTTGATCGATGGGTCAACTTTACAATTGGACTTCAAATAAATCTACATATTACACTGTCAAGGCAACAGCATCCATCTTTTCTTGGAGATGAAAAAGTAAAACAAGAAGCACCGATACGGCGATACCAGTATACTAATGACAGCAAATATAAAGACAGGGTTAGGGTTTGGAAATTGCAAGGTAAACAAAGTAACAAGACTTGTATCAAACAATATGGTTAACTTATTTCATATATGCTTATAATGAAGCAGTACAAGCTTTATCTCAAACTATAACAGTCTAGTCTAGAGACACCCAAAATAGCAACAAGTACTAAGACTCACATAAAACATAGAAATCATACAATAACCCTCTTTCAGTCTTTCTTATTTTGAATTAACAAGTTCTTCGCTGAAGTCCCAAAGCTTCCGAGCCAATGCTTCATCTCTGGCCATGTCAGTTGTCTTCTCCTCATTGGAGTCAGCAAAGTACTTCCCGCTCACACCCTTCAAGCTTGGATGCACTGCCACATAACATGATGTTGCAGTTCCCTGAAATTATGAAGATGGAGAATGTTGGTGTTCAACCGATGTGGCAACAAATTCTAGCAAGTAATACTGTCATACAACAAGTTTGACAAACCTGAGGTATGTTCTTCCACAAGATGTAAGTGACAGTTTTCAACACCGCTGATACCAAAAGAAAATTTGAGATCTAAGTTCAAGGATTATCAATATGAAGCAGATCAACAATCAGTTTGAAAGTTTATGTAGCAATACCCATGAAGATGGGAGAATGTTTTCCCAAGTTTGTCCTAACCAGACCAGGATGAACAGAATTTGCTGTGACGTTTGCACCTTCAGCCTGTTAACCATGAATGTTTTGAATCATATTTTTTTTCTTCTTTCTTTTCAATTGCTACATCTGTTCTAGACCATCAGTTAGTTACCTTCAATCTCCGTGCGAGCTCATTGGAGTGCAAGATGTTAGCCAATTTGGACTGCCCATATGCTGCTTTATCATCGTATCTGGGAAAACATGACGAAAACAATCAATCGATTAAATGGTAGAAAACCCTACATTTTTGTCATCATGAATATCCTAATGCCTAACTGCTAATTATGACTTACTCCTTCTTGTCATTCAGTTTGTCAAACTTTATTCCTTCCTTATAAGGTCCAATATGAGCTATTGATGATAGATTCACGATGCGGCCCTCAATTCCTGTTTTTGTTGCTGTGGTTTTCATTTTCTCAAGTAGAAGATTTGTCAACAAAAAATGACCTGAAAATAGGAGGACCGTGTCAAACTCAAAATCCTAATGAATACTTTTGGGAGGAAGAAAAGCTTATTTGATAAGGTGAGAAAACACACCGAGATGATTAGTAGCAAACTGCATCTCCACACCATCCTCAGAAAGTTGGAATGGGCAGTACATAACACCAGCGTTATTACTAAAAAAACAAATTGAAGTTGTGAGATTAAGCTCAAAAAATTGACAAGACATGCAACACAAACCAGGAGAACCATGCAGTGACTTACATCAAAATGTTGAGAGGAAGATTCATCGCAAGGAATTTGTTGGCGAAGGCTCTGACGGACTTGAGTGAGCTAACATCAATCTGTATGATGTCAACTCTAGCAGATGGGATGCTCTCTAGAATGCTTTGCTTCACATTGTTGGCAGCTTCCAAGTTTCTTGCACCAATGATGACATGGGCTCCCCTGAGGGCCAACACTCTGGCTGTCTCAGCTCCAATACCACTACTTGCACCTGATTGTAATAAGAACCTCAGAAATACTATTCAAGAACAGATTACTCCGTGAAACGTATATATTTTAGTAGTGTAGAAGCTTGTGAGAGAAGAGGCAAGTTCAAGAGAGGGGTGCCAATTGACGCTATAAAATTTTGAAATATACCCTACGTTTGAACATACCTTATTTAACCTATGAGAATAATTAATATAAACACATTATGTTAAACTACGTTAATAAGCGATTGATACTATCTGCTCAACAAAAAATACACTATTGACACCATACAATATGAGCATAGTTTATATTTTTACCAACAACAGAAAAATGTAAATGTTGATTAACGTCTAAAGGATACAATTCAAACTTATTTACATAATATACGTCTAATTTCAGTAACTAAGCAGTTTGACATTTAAATATTTTTTACGTTATTTATTCCTTTGTGGTCACGTTATATTATAAGAGAACACTTCAGTCCTACAATGTATTAGTCTCAATCTAATGGGGATAATTAGAAATAAATTATAAAATCAAGATAGTAAGATTCATCAGTTGGATAGACTTGATCCATCTATATAATTCAATTGATTTAACTAAACCAATTCAATCAGTTGAATTAGATTAGTTTTCTCAGCTCAAATATACTCGATCCATCGATATAACCCCATTGTTTTAATTAAACCAATTCAATCTGTTGAATTAGATCTGTTTTCTCAGCTCGAATGACTATATCAAGTTGATACAAGTCCTATTCAATCATCAAAAAAAAAAAAAAAAAACTTCAATCGGATATAATATTTATTTATAATTATTATTGTGCCCCTTAAAAATTTTTTCTATCTCCACCACTATTTGGTGGCGGTAATTTCTTGGTAAAGTGAAGCTATGTTCAAGTTGGTATTTTGTCAAGATCTAACAAACTCCCCGTCTTAACTTGAAGACAAAGCTTACCTAGAAGACGAGGGGAAAAAAGAGTAAAGAGAAGAAAAAAAACAAGATGAATAAGTTCGGCGACGAGATCAGGTGAGAAAAACTCAGATTTCTGAAGCAAAGGGACCAATTTCACAAAATACATAGGCTAAACACAGGTTTACAACCGGATCGCAAAGAATAAGAAGAAAACGGAGAGGGAGGAGGACAAACCGGTGATGATGACGGTGAGACCGGAGGCGTCGATGCCTTCGGTGACCTGCTCGGCGGTGGCGCCGGATCCGAATCCGCTGGGGCCTTTGATGCCGGTGGCTTCCCTCCAGTATCCCATGGCGCAAGGAGTAGGTTTTGGAAGAGAAAATTAAGCGAGATCCAACAAGGAATCAGACAGAGATAGAGAGTGGAGAAAGGAGGAGATGAGGAAGGAGGAAGAAGAATGGTGATTTATATCGGCTTCAAGTCAATGCCCCCACAATTTTCAGTTTCAGTCTCGTGGAAATTTTTAAAGCGGGCGACCTTCTCAAAGTTAAGAACGCCGGGTCAACAAGGGTGACTGGCTGAGAGGTGGCAGTCAACAGAGGCGGGCGATTCCTTTTATTTCTTCTATTTCCCTTATAAATATCTGTGGATCTTTCTAGAAGATGTAATATCTTTCTAGAAGTTATATCTTCCTTTCACTATTATTTTTTTCCTTATATATATAAATGGCAGAGTTTTATAATTAGAACAATCAATAAAGGATATTTATTTAATTCGACAAATTCATAGTCAAAACTACTTAATTATAGTAAAATTTTCTCATTAAAACGTGTCTTCAATTATTTCATTCAACAAATTAAATGATAATTTTAAAATTATTGAAATTATTTTAAAGTAAAAAAAACAAACACTATAAAAATAATAATTGTATCAAATGACACACAAAAGATATTTTAGTATATTACAAATAAAACTGTTTTACACCCTTCGCATTAATTAAATAATTAAATAAATATCACTAAAATATTGAATCATATGATTAATATCATTAAAATATTATAAAAATTATTAAATGAAAACTTATTGAAGAAACCTAAAATAAAATTTTAAATTTTATTTTTTAATAAATACACAAATCGGCAATTCAAATAAGGGTGTTAATGCTAATTTACTTAGGTTGATTCTTAACAGATGTTGAATGTCTTTTTAATTGTTGCAAGCTCTCTTTACATGTGCTACTATTAACGAGCGAAATCCCCATGATTTATCTGATCCAGACAATGGGGTCACCTTAGAGGTCCGCCTAGGTGACAGTTTTCACCTCTTCCTATGAATAGAGCATTTGAAATATGCCTAGGGCAATGATGTAATGGTTGGGTTCTCCAACGGATAACTAAGAGATTTAATATTCAAATCTCAGCTACGACTCACTATAGGGGATTTTTCCTTTCCGAGAAGCGGATCTAAGAATGCAGGCTATCTAGGATGAGCTTCCATGAGCGATTCTCGATTTATCATGATAGTCGGTGAAAAATTTTCGTAGGGTCAGATCGGTTATCTCAGGATTAGTCGATTCAAATAGCTGAATACTTAGGGCCAACTATTAAAAAAAAAATAGAGCGTTTGAAATACAATGGTGATCTACTAACTTTTGAGAATATAATCAAAGTCCCACGTTAGAAATATATAGAAAATATCATGAATTTAAAAGATGAAAAATATTTCTATTGGTATAAGATTTTTTTTTGTAGAGTTACAAAATAAATCTATAAAAGGTTATATTCAAAGTGAACAATATTATATTATCAAATATTTGAGAAGTAACTGGATGAAAATGTTAAGTCTATGAGAATAATTATAGTCATTCATTTAAGAGTATGTTGGATAGAATAAAAATAAATATCTATACAGTTGGTGGCAACACAGGATTAAATATAAAGTGGACCGTATAATACTTTCCAAACACAAACCATTAAAGATTTTTTTAGCATTTTTTATTTTAATTAAATATTTTCACTATTAATTTATCCTTTTAACTTTCAAAAATATATATTGTAAATTTCCTAAAAATGCAATTTTTTTTTTAAATTTTTTTTCAAATCATGCACTCTCGTCTAAAAATTTCAACGCATATAGACACCCTTTTTACCGTTATCTTTATTTATAGTTTAAATATTTTCATATGGCAACTCTCATTTAAATTTGGCTGAAATTTATTAATGAACGAAATTAATTATAAATTAGATATGTGTTTTAAGCATAAGAAGCTTAAATTTAGTTTTGATTATGCTTTGGAAGGGTTTTGATGCATTAAAATATTTTGACTAAAAAAATTAAAGAAAAACACTCACTAGAATTCATGTTTGAGAGTTAAAGAAGTTCAGAGTTTCACGCTAAATAAGCATCGTTTCACTTTTAAATGTTCACTTTCCTATATTTTGGATGTTATAAAGTAATCAGTTTTTTTTAATGATATTTGATGTTCATTAGATAATTGACTAATCGATTGGATATAATGCTTTTTTTTAATTAATTCAGGTATCCAGACAATCCGCCAACCAATAATCTCAATTTTTTTTTAACAATTAACGATTGCATAATTTGATGTGTAATTTTTTTTATATATCATTAAGATATCCAGTCTTTTTTTAACTGATTAATTTTAAAAGTGACTGAATTTTAAGAAAAATTTCTATTGGTCAATAAGTTAAATATTTTACTAGATCCTAGATCTAGTTTTAATATTTTTTACCATTTACTAAACTTTCTCTGTCTCAGATATCTTTTAGAGATGAAAAAACTTCTTACAAACAATATAATAAAAATACAAGTATACTGATCAAGATAGGAATTAATTAATAGGATGCCACGTATATGAAAAATTGATAAAATTGCTATAAAGGTCTAGGTAAAACAGATACGAGGTTCAACTCTTATTTTCCGACACTGTCTAGACTCTCAACTACAAATATCCTCTCGAGATTCTCTGTTCCCATCTTTATGTATTCTCTCGGGATATATTCCGAGTTCTTGAGACTTGGTGCCCAACTCTATGTATCCTCTCGGGATTCTCAACTATCGATATGTTAGATTCTTGACTACATATATCTTCTCAAGATTCCAGGGTTCTTAATAAAATAGGAAGAAAGTGTTAATTTGGTTATTTTAGGAGAGAGACAATAATGTGACCAAATCTTACGATATTTAAGGAATAATCAATGTAAAGATTGGAATGAAAGGAAAGAATCTATTAATGCATTTATTCCAAGGGAAAAAGGTGACATATTAACAACTTCTCATATTATTTAAAGAATTAAATAATAACCCTGTAAAGAAGAAAAAAATGGAAAAAGTCTTTGGTTTCTTTATAAAAAAGAACCCTTCACAACTTCCTAGGTACGCATAAACATACGTCGTTATATATATAAAAATTATAATATTCATTTTACTCCTCTAACTTGAGTGTCAGGTGATTGCTTTGATTGTCATCCTGACTCTCTTTTTAACTCTATTTTCTTCTGTGCAATTTCAAAGATCGTTTCCTCATCCTCCTTTTTTTCTAGTAATTGACATTTAAGTTGGTCATCTCGCCAACTTGTTTTCATTAATCAAAGGAGAGTTGTAAAGTATAATCTTTAAATTATTACATTGCTAGTTAGGATTGTTGGGTCCAAAAGTGGCATGATATTGTCCACTTTGGGCCTAATCTCCCTAATCTATCGTGGTTTTCCTCTTAGGCTCTACCCAAAATATCTCATACAAATAGAGATAATTTTCTTATATAGCCCTATGATGTTTCCTATGTGTTTTCAATATGAAACTATATTTATAATCTTGCAACTTAACAAAGATAATTAAATTAAAATGGAAGTCTCATGTGTAGGAATTAGTAAAGCACGGATGATTATTAATGCAAATGGTTAAGACATGAGAGAGATATATGCTAGGACTCACCTAGTTTCGACCTCTAGACCTTGTATGAAAACCTCTCATACCTTAATTATCGCACCATCCAACATTCGCGTGGTGGATGTGCGGGTAATATTTCTGCATCCGATTATTTTATCTGGACCGATGGATGGGTTTACGAGACACTCTTTTGATACAAGGACAATTATTTTTAAAAACAGGGGATGATTTGATTTTTGCCCTTTTTAAAAATTTGCATCATGAAACGCCCCAAAAACATTTGGTAAGAATGGCCATCAGAAGGTAGGCCGAGCTGGACTAATTACACACTTAACACCATGTTTTCCACCTATTATTTTCATTAATTACGATGTTTTTTCTTCATTATATAAAGCTCAATTTCTTCATTTCGAAGATCTAAAATTTTTCAACTTCTTCTTCCTCTCTTCTCTTCTCCTCCAATGGAAAAAGTTGAGGAGCATCACAAGATCTTTCTCCTCGTTCTTTTCCTTTTCTTTTCGAGTGTGCCTCGCCTTGTGGCGTATGACTACGGCGAGGCGCTCTCGAAGAGCTTGCTTTACTTTGAGGCGCAGCGCTCCGGCCGCCTCCCCCACCGCCAGCGCGTCTCCTGGCGGACTGACTCCGGTCTCACCGACGGCCTCGAACAGAGAGTGCGCACGTTAAATTTTTCCGTCGAGCCGCTTTTGTTCTTGCTGTTTTGAGCTTCGCTATTAATGGCATTGCAGGTTGATTTGGTGGGAGGGTACTACGACGCCGGCGACCACGTCAAGTTCGGGCTGCCGATGGCCTTCACGGCGACGATGCTAGCGTGGGGAGCGGCGGAGTACGGCTGCGCGATCGCGGCGGCCGGCGAGATGGAGCACGCGCTGGGCGCCATCAAGTGGGCGACCGACTACTTCATCAAGGCGCACACCCTCCCCAACCTCCTCTGGGCGCAGGTGCGTATACTCCCGACCAGTTCGTCGGAGTTCCTTAATCCGCCGATGAACCGCTAATTCGATCGGGATCGGGTGGCGATCAGGTAGGGGAAGGGAGCAGCGACCACTACTGCTGGCAGCGGCCGGAGGACATGACGACGTCCAGGCAAGCGTACAGGGTCGACGCCGAGCACCCGGGGACGGAGGTGGCGGCGGAGACAGCTGCAGCGCTTGCAGCGGCGGCGACGGTGTTCAAGAGCACCAACCCACGCTACTCTCGCTTGCTACTCCACCACGCCCAGCAGCTGTTTGAGTTCGGAGACAAGTACAGGGGGAGGTACGACGATAGCATTCCGGCCGCCAAGAGCTACTACCCGTCGGTGAGCGGCTACGGCGACGAGCTGCTCTGGGCGGCAATGTGGCTGCACCGGGCGACGGGGCAAGCCAAGTACCTCACCTACGCTGTGGAGAAGGCGGCGGAGTTGGGCGGCGCCGGCTGGGCTGTGTCTGAGTTCAGTTGGGACATCAAGTACGCAGGCTTGCAAATTCTCGCCTCAAAGGTAAAATAATTTTTTTTTATAAAAAATATTTATTTATTTAAATTATATATATTTAATTAAAAATAGACTTAATTTGGTAGGAACATGTACCAAAAATACCTACTAGAAGGTCAAGTAGGTTTGAATGAGAGTAGTCAGCCACTGGTAATCCACTTCATGACTAACTTTGGTCTTAATTAACAAATACCAAAAATATTAGGAGAAATGTGCATAATTTTTATCTATGGAGACTTTGGACTCATTCAAAGCCTTAAGTCTGTTGGACAAGAAATTGATTCAATTGGATTTTGAAGGGTTGTGGAATTATAAAGCAATAATTAATCTTTTTTTTGTATTTTATATTGTTAGCTTTTGATGGAAGAAGGGAGAAGGAATTTAGAAGAGAAACAAGTAGAGGTGCTAGAGCAATACAGATCCAAAGCTCAGCATTATATCTGTTCTTGCCTCAACATGAGCAACCCCGATAGCAATGTTCGTCGCACTCCTGGTGGCCTTCTCTTTGTTCGAGAGTGGAACAACATGCAGTACGTGACCGGTGCTGCCTTCCTCCTTACCGTTTACTCTGATTATTTGACTGCCTCAGGCGAGGTGTTGCATTGTCCCCGAGGATCCTTAGGTCCTCGGGAGATCTTATCGTTTGTGAAGGTGCAAGTCGACTACATGTTAGGCTCAAACCCGTTGGGCATAAGCTACATGGTGGGGTTTGGGCCCAAATACCCCAAGCGAGTGCACCATCGAGCTGCTTCAACCATATCTTACAAAAAGGATAGGTCCTTCATAGGGTGTGCTCAAGGCTATGACAAGTGGTTTGGAAGACGAAAGGAGAATCCTAACATTCTCATCGGTGCCATTGTCGGTGGTCCAAATGCTAAGGACAAGTTCAAGGATACGAGGGAGAACTACATGCAAACGGAGGCGTGCACATACAACACCGCACCGATGGTGGGAGTGTTTGCCAAGTTGCATCATTTGGAAGCACAAAGCTCATGATCTTCATCTTCATGAAGAATTGAAAATAAAATACTTGATGATTAAAGATCCACTTGAGTTATAAAATAACTTGAAAGAAAGGTATAACCACTATAAAACCGTGATTCTTCCAAATGCTGGTTATGAATGGATTCATTTATGTTTACAAGATTTTAAATTTATAAGTGAATATAACTTAGCAATGTTTAGAATTAGCTCAAAATTAAAATTACTTTGTGAAAAAATTACCGATGAAGATATGTTGGAAAAAATATATTCTACTTTT
>JBBPFQ010220266.1:0-16944 GCA_037974815.1 Kaempferia elegans | reverse complement strand
AGGGTTATTTTTTTTTACTTGTTCTTTTATATAGACTTATATATATATATACTAGTCATTGCACACACGTGTTGCATGTGCAATATAATGCATGAATAGGATAAATTAAATTTGAAGGGGACGCATGAAAATCGCAGAGCAAACTACTGTAATAGACCCTCCATCATTAAAAAAATTTATTTTAATTTTTTATATCAGATATTAAATTGATAAGAACTAATACTATACTTAATCTTGGCCAAAACGCCGAGAAAGGTGAGTTTTCTAATGTCATCAACCTAAGGTATTTATAGAAACTTCTCTACTTGCGGTGTTGTTAATTTTATGATGTGGGACTAAAGAGACTATAGTAGTGCAATATCTATTAATAATAAAATTTTCCAATAATACGCTGCAGATGAGTATCGAACTCTAGATCAATAATTGATTAATGAAAAAAAATTTAATATTACCAGCAACTGAGGGATATGAAGCCTACGATGAAATTACGTTAATATCCCTCAACTGCGAGTTCGAGAGTTCGAGACTCATGTGCAGCGTATTATTGGAATTTTTTATCATTAATATGTATTACTAATTACACTACTATGGTCTATTTAGTCTCACATCCTAGGATTAACAATGCCGCAAGTTGAGAAATTTCTATAAATACCTTAGGTCGGTGACATTAAAATTACACCTTTCTAGACCTTTTGGCTAGCTAAGATCAAGTGTAATATCTGTTCTTATCAGTTTAATATCTGATATAAAAAATTAAAGTAATTTTTTTATAACGGAGAGTTTGTTACAGTAGTTTGCTCTGAGGTTCTCGAGCGTCCCTCTTTAGTTGTACTACATGGGTTTGGCGCATCATTATCAAGTATAATTTATCGTATTCATGTATTATATTGCACATGCAACGCGTGTGCACGATAACTAGTATATATATATATATAATAGCACGTTCGAGTTGATCTTTAAAATCAGTTCCACATTGGTAATGATTTTTACAAACCAGCATCACATTGTATATAGGAGAGAGAAGATAGAGGGATTAAAAAAATTTAAATCAATGTTGCGTTAGGTGGTTACATTAATTGTCGCCTACCATCGCCCATATAAGGGTGTGTAGGCTAAAATTTCTAATATATATTACACACACAGAAATGTTACCTTTTCCAACCTTATATGAGCGGCCATGAGTGATATCCGACATAGTCGATCTGATACTGTCAAAACCTATGTTTTTTAATCTTTCTCTCATATGCATGCAACAATTAATTTTTCTTTTTTCTCTCTCATTTACCTGCAACAACTTTTCTCTCTCATCTGTGTACAACAACTTTTCTTTTTTTCCTCTCTTATCTACATGCAACAATTATAATAGCAACTACTACGTTGTAATACTGCTAGTTGGCATCTACTACACGTTGTAACAACTACTTACTTTAAAGCAGCTTCTACAACTGTTATAACAACTACTTCAGTTGTAGTAGCTACTTCAATTGTAGCAACTACAACTAATTAATAGCTGTTATAATTTTTGCATGCAGATGAAAGAGAAAAAGAGAAAAAATTTTACATGCAGATAAGAGAGGAAAGAGAGAAAAACTGTTGCATACAGATAAGTGAGAAAAAAAAAATAACTGTTATATATAGATGAGAGAAAGATTTAAAAAATAAATTTTGATCGAATATCCACGTCAGATGTCACTCACACATTGTCGTTCATATAAGGTTAGTAATATATATATATAGGCAACAAAATAAATAATTGCACAAAGGGGTATTTTATATTTTAAAAGCATGCTTGTTCTAGTGTTAGTGTTGCTGTGGAGTTTCATACTTAAAATTATTAAGTAATTATAATTATAATTATTTTATTATTGGTTAAAGCTATTTAAATTTAAATAAAATTTGTTAATAATTTTTATTATAACGGAGTCAATTTTAATTTTATAGTGTAGGATAAGTATATTTTTAAAATACGAGGCATTCTTTAAAACATAAGATAGTTTAATGATAATAAAATATATAATATAAAATTTTTAAATTTGGCATGTTTTTTTAATAAAAATTAAATACGGAGGCCTTTTAATCAATTATTTACTGTTGAGTAATTCTTGACCATTGCTGAATACTCACGTGCATATCCAGTCTAACAGCTAGTTGGTGCTGTCAGTAACACTGCCTCTCTATCTTTCGTCCCGCCGAACGGCGGAAGTCCAAAAAAGATAAAGAGAAAAAAAAAAAAAAAAAAAAAAAAGAGAGATAAAAGTTAGAGTTTAGAGTTAGTAGGACGGGTAAAATAAAAAGGTGACGTTTGATAAATATTAAATTAATGTGTGTTTTGGTCAATTCGTAACTCTACGTTTGACCTTGTAAAAATCTGAATTAAATAAGAGTTTTTTGGGAACAGTTGTCAATAAAAGCTGAGTCACATCGTGCGTCAGCAGTGACCAATCTGCAATCTCGTTGATCATAAGAAGAAATGGAGCAACTGTGTGTGGTTCGACGCCAACTTCAGCTCGGTTTGCTCTTCTCTTCCTCTTCGTCTTCTTCTTTCAGGTATCTCTTCTTCGGAAGCAGATTTAGGAAATGCTTCGCCTTTGTTTCTGGATTCGTCTTTTGTGCAGCTATCGGGTTTCTCTCGTATTTCCGTGTTTTTTTGGCGGCTGATTTTAGGGTTTAGCAGGTTGTGGAGGCGGCTGTCGAGGAGATCGGCGATGGCGCGTCCTCCGATCCTCTCCCTGGCGCTGCCCTCCAAGACTGGGCGTGTTCTCAGCATCCAATCTCACACCGTCCAGGTGGTCTCCGTCACGGTTTTTTTCCGTTCTTTATTATTTGTTCAACTCGGTTTAAACTTTTATGGAGAAATCTTCGTCGTCTCTGTTGGCTTCTTTCCCCTAAGATGAGTTCTAGAAGTAAATTTTCTATGATTCTAGGCTTAAGTGTAAACTAGTTTCCATTTTCTGATTGGTCGTTCTATCTACGACCCGTTTGCATGGCTACTACCAATCAGATTTTGAACAGTTGGGCGAGCAATTCATTCAGTTGTTTAATAATTTTGTAAGCGATACGAGATCTTCTGTAACAAGCACTAATCAAGCCATTGAAACTATCATTTATGGCCTCATTACTATGCATCTTTTGTACGTCTATTATTTACTCGAAGCAATCAGATATGGAAATCTAATGTGTTTCAAATAATCTAAAAGGCCCGATTCATCTTAAAGCACATTGCTTAGTTCATAGTTCTCTTATGTCTGTTCTGTTGATGAAATGAAGTTCATCTTTGCTTATATGTCATTAAGTTGATTTGCTAACCATACGCAGGGTGGGTATACTATATTAGGCTATACCCAATACATGAATATATTTTAATATTATGTTAAAGTTGATTGGCTAACAACTCATCCCAAAAGTTCAATCTGTTAAAAGTAAATCAATATATGCTGCATCAAGTATTCCTTATTCTGTTTCTTTTTTCTCAACTTGCATAAATCCTTACAAATGTAGTTCCTTACCTTTTGAGTCCTCATTTCTTCATCAGATCAGAGTTTGCACTTTTCCTTGCCCACATAAACTTCCTTTTTACTTGTGAAATGTGGGACCAGGACTATTGCATCAAGCTTTGCTACTTGTGTAATATATAAATATATTTTTCTGCTGTGTGAAGAGAAATCTTTTCTAGTTCATCTTGATTCTGTTTGTCAGGTTTGTTTTGTTGTTATTGCTTGTAATAATGTTGAAATTATACCTGTTTTTTCTCAGGGGTATGTTGGCAACAAATCTGCTGTCTTCCCCCTTCAACTTCTTGGTTATGACGTTGACCCTATTAATTCAGTGCAATTTTCAAATCATACAGGCAAGATGTTTTACATAATTTCCTTCCAACAGTCTCAGGATCAAAGGCCTCATATATGGTGCAAAGTTATTTTGCTGGATGCATGGTTGAGAGGGTGTGTAATTTTACTTGAATTTAGTTAGAAGTTCACTGACTGAAACTTGATGCAGGATATCCAACATTTAGAGGACAAGTTCTGAATGGTCAAGAACTATTGGATCTAATTGAGGGCCTAGCAGCAAATGATCTGTTATATTATACCCATTTATTAACAGGTGGGCTTTCCATTCTATCCAGTATTATTGGCATGCAATTTCGCTCGGTAGATCTCTTGTTAGTCTGGATAATATGTGGACATTGATTTGGTAACAAATTAACTGAATGTTTTATGATTTTTTTTGTGAACTTGCGACTTTTATGTAACTCAACCATTGAACAGTATTTATGGGTTTTCTTATATTCAACTTGTCAATTCTAGAAACTAAGGTTTTTTTTGCTTATGTGAAAAATCAGGAAACCTATTGTTGCCTTTCAAAGAATTATGTCATTCTGTTTCTCATTATTATTAGAACGTGATTCCCACCTTCCACTAGCAATTGAATTTGAAATTAATCATTTCTTAAACTTCCATAAAAGCAACTTATCGTAAACAAGGCGGTATACTGCACCTTGAAGGACCTTGTAGAAATGTAAACTTATCTAAAACATAAGGCATCAATTTTCTTAACTGAGCTATCCTAAGCTCTCAAATGTTGCTCGCTGCATAAAAATGGTGTCATGGAGGACAAGGATTGAACAACAAAAACAAGAAACAATCAGTGCAATAAGATAAACAGTGCATAATGCTCATGTTCACATCTTCTAGGGTGTTTGTTTCAAGTGAAGTGGCTTCTTATGGTTCTGATTCAACAACATAGAGTGCAAAAATGGCTCATTATGGTGACCCACTACAGCTCTATTGTGCTCTTGGAAGATAAAGATTTGCCAGGTCACAACTCGATATAAGCATTAAGAGCTGGTTAGTGGCTAGTGGAGTTGTTGAGTTGATTTAGCCATATCTCCGTTGAGCTGATATGACTATATCATATCTTAATCATGTAACAAGGAGAATGATTGATCAATCTGCAGATTCATAATTAAGTTGGTCAACTGAAATTTGGGACAAAATATGCCAGTTTCATATAATTGCTATCTTTATATTGATCTAGCGGGATCTGTTATGCTGCAATCATTATATCAACAAGGAAAATGGTTGATCAACATGCAAATTATTACTTCAGATGGCCGACTGAAATTTGACACAAAATACACTTGTGATTTCGACATTTCTAATGAAGCAGGGAACACCTTGAAAATATCAATGAACTCAAGTTTTGAGCTCTGCATCCATTCAAGGTTGCGATGCACCACACAGTTCAGATATGATGCATGATAATGTAGTCTTTGGTTACTTATTATACATGTAATTTATCCAAAATTGTTTTTGCATCTATCAAGTTCTTGTATTCATTCTCTACTTACATTTATATGCAAATTTAGGGACATGCTGAGCATGCATTAGCTAAAAAAGGCTTCTTGATTTATATATTTTATTAATGTTTATCTTCCTAACTCTGTGAATCTGCAGGTTATATTGGTTCAATTTCTTTTTTAGATGTTGTATTGCAAGTTGTGGAGAGATTACGTGCAGTAAATCCTGGGCTTGTATATGGTAATTCTTTAATCAATTTATGTTTTGTCAAATGTGAAATGTTTGATCTGACATTGGCCATTAACTTTGTTAGTAAGTTCGCTTACTATTACTTATCATTTGGATTCTTTTCGAAGCCTTCAAACCATGATTTTCAACTTTGATAATTTTTTTTACTTGATAAATTTGTGACCAAAGGTAACAAAAGTATAGTTTAAGAAGATATACTGATTTAGAAACAATTTGTTTCTTTTTATTTCGAACAGTTGTAGACTATATGCTTTGTATATTCATCTTTTTCTCTAAGCCCGAATTGAGCTTATGGAGAGCTCATACGAAATAGCTGACATGCTGTAGTTTGTTTATGTAGAGAAAAAGATGTTGAATTGGACATATGAGAGAAACCACATGAATTTTGTCATTAAGCCAATGTCCATGCTTTAATTATGACTCAGCCTCTCAAATAATAGTCTATTACAGTGACCCAACCTAGGGATGCAATGAAAAATTTGTCGGCCATCTGTCCTTGTTTAATTTATTACACCTTGCTTATCTGATAATGATACTAATTTTTTATTCTCTGGGTTCCAATGTGCTTATAATTCTTACCTCGGTACTAATTGAATCAGTTTGTGATCCTGTTATGGGAGATGAAGGAAAGCTCTATGTTCCTCCCAATCTGGTTTCTGTATATCGTGAGAAGGTTAGATATTGACAGATTAATGGATTCATTTGTGTTGGATAATACTTTTTCTTCATATTTCTCTTGGATGTTATTTACTACACTCCTTTCAGATATTTCAGTGAATGGGACTTAGTTTGATTCTGAACTGACAAAATAGCCAATTAGTATTGTAGGTATATTGTGTGGGGATTTTGAGAGAAGGTATGGGTACCTGTGAGTTTTAACTTACCTCCTTGGTGTGTCCACTATCCTGATCCATTATATACTGGTATGTTTTTTGTCCGTAGATACTTGACCAAACGAGAACCTGACCTCACTTCAACACATCATGGTTTAGACCTTTAACATTAATAATAATAGCAAATTAGGCATCTAAAAATCACAAATTTAAACATCCATTACAATCTATTAACTAAATACCAAACTCATAATATATGTGCGTGTCTTAAGGCATTTAAAAACCACTAATTTAAACATCCAATGTAATCTATTAATTATATACCCAGTAAACTCAGTGTGTGCGTGTGTAATGCCCTTCATGTGTATCTATGAATTGACCCAAACCTTCCCATACCCCTTAATAGGTATTTGAACCCTGATTAAATGGATAGATATGCGTGTGCGCGTGCGCCCGATGTGTGTGTATCAATTGACACAAACCTTCCTGCACCTTTCTAATAGGTATTCGTACCCTGATTAAATGAGTATAGTCATTGGTATTTGAGAAAACCCTTTCCACTGCCATGATATTTTACTTTGCTTGCATTTACATATCCTTTAGTGTATGCTCCTATTTGTTTCTTGTATTGTATTAAAGATCTAAGAACTGTGCATCAGACTCATTGATTCATATGCTTCCCTTTCTTTATTCCTGTCCAGACTAACAATTTTTTTTTCTTAGGTTGTTCCTGTTGCTTCAATGCTTACCCCTAATCAATTTGAAGTTGAGTTGCTAACGGGTGTGAGGTAATGATGCATTTTACCTCTTGGAATGTTCATGATGCAACCTTATCCAATGGGAAAAAACAAAAATGGATTTTCAGATTGATGATGTGATGGAGGTTATTGTCACCCGTGAGAATTAGACTGACATCTGTCTGAGAAAATTTATATTATCAAAGTGTCAATTTCTCTTGATTAAAAAGTCAGTGTCTGATTTCACTAGAATCCTGGAGAGCATTCACTTCCTGTATTTTGCAATAGAAAATCCTTTTTACACGACACAACACCTAACACAGCAGTAGCATTGTGTTTCAGTTGGTGAGACCTCAAGCCTACATCTTAGTCAACGATTATATGAGAGAGAATAGAATATTTGAGGAAAATATTATATTATCGATTGTATGAACAACACAGTGTAACATTACTAATATTATATCTTTGCATTGAGCTTAACAAAGTCATAAAATTAATGTAGTGGACCCTAAATTGATGATTTATGGTGGTTGAATGTAGGAGACAATGAGATGATCTCTTTTATACCTAAGAGTTTACATTACTTGGTGTGGTAGGATAGGCACAAGGTTTCAAAAAGTGTATGCAGTTGACCCACTGCATAGCCATATGTGATATGCTTTTACAGTTTGTAGTAAAATATTTAACAATATTTATATTGATATCTCAAGCATTCATCATTTGCAAAATAACTATTTAAGCTAACACTTATAAATTATAAGCTAGTAAATAGGGTTGCTTAGGTTTTAAGTCAACTTGGTTTAGTTTGAATTAGTTTAAATGAACCAAATAAGGTTTTTTAACTGCATATGTAGATTGCATTTGCTATATGCGGGTGCTATGCGATCCCATTTCAAATCTGCCTTAGTGGCCATATGTGTGGCTCAAGCAGGGGGCTTTCTAATGCCATGAATGGGCAAAATGGATTAGATGTGCTGAAACTGGTAAACATTGATATAAACTTGTATTTTTAAGCCAAACCTAAATTTAAAAAAAAAAAAAAAAAAAAAAATCAAAATTTATACTTTATTCTGAAATATTTTTTAATGATTTTTTTAAAAAGATTTGCATTATGACCCCACTCCCAATTGCACTTACTCTGTGCTATCTAACATTTTAATTTTCCATACATTAAAATGCTATTAATTTGCAGAATCACATCTGAAAGTGATGGCAGGGATGCTTGCAATATCCTTCATGCAGCTGGACCTTCAAAGGTTTACACTTTCGTATAAATATGAATATGAAATTCAATTCAATTCTCTTTTAATTGTTAAATCTTAGTTTCCTAGCTGAAGAAAATTATGGTTCATTTACAAATAAATTATATGGATGTTTATCCATAGGAACTTCATCTTGTGCTAAAGTAATTAACATGTGGAATATAATATTTGTTTGCTTTGATAGCCATGGATAACATACTTTGGTTTTCTATTTATACAGCATATTCTTATTTGATTTCTTGATATCAGGTGGTAATAACCAGCTTAAATATAACGGACAAGCTCCTCCTCATTGGCAGTCACCAAAAAGTCAAGGTACTGCTCTAAACCTTTTTGTATGAATGTCGAAACAATTGAGAGCAAGGTACTTGACAAGAGATTGATAGATCATAATCATTCTGACATTGTAAATTGTAAAGGATGTACAGATAAATGGTTACCTTACCTTTAGAACATTAATTGAAACACAGGGATGAGAAGAAAGTGACTAAACCTTAATAGCAATGTGGCTTGATGAATTATCTTGCCACTAGCATATACACCTGGAACAACTCAGTATGGTTTGAATGTTTTCCATTGCAGGGTCAGCCTCCTAAACAGTTTAAGATAGTGATCTCTAAGATACCTGCATATTTTACGGTACGTGCCACTAATAATTCTCTTGTCAGATGTCTGGGATCCTGTTAATCCCAATCTTTATACTATTTGCCAACTTGTTTTTCGCATTCAATGAGAATACTTCTTTCGCTGTCCATGTGGATCTTTTATAATTTGTATAGGATGGTATTATGTGATGTAGTCAATTCTCAGTTAGTATTAGCCTATAGTTTTTATTGTTATGCCTGTTGTCCCATTTTCAAGAATGTCAAGTGAAATTTAAATAGTGATAAATCTTTGTTGAATGTGTTCTATTGTGACACAGGGTACGGGTGACTTGATGACTGCACTTCTATTAGGATGGAGCAATGTATGGCTTCATTTTACAGTAGTTTCATAACAATCAAATATACCTAATGTGGAAAGTTCTGGTGTTCATTTTATCTTTTCTGCATATTTGATGTCCAGAAATATCCAGATAATCTTGAGACAGCATCAGAGCTTGCAGTATCAAGCTTACAGGTGCTTGAATATTAATATTATCCGTAGTATCATTTTTTCCCTTGAATTTGCTGATTGGATTTGATGTTCATGAATAATTAACATAATAATTATGTTCTATTAATCTGTTTCAGGCACTGTTGCGGAGAACATTAGCAGACTATAAAGCTGCAGGCTTTGACCCACAATCTAGCAGCTTAGAAATCAGATTAATTCAGAGCCAAGATGATATTAGGAACCCAGAGGCCAAATTTAAGGCCGAGAGTTTCAACCATTGATCATCATCTTGATTAAACCAACACTTCAAAAATAGACATCAAAGTTGGGCTACTATCTTAACAAGCAAATTTACACCATTCTTTTTTTTTTTAGGAGAGAACTGTTCATTCAGTCAAATTTGTTTAAATGAATTTTAGTCTGTTATTCGGTATGTTACCGCTGCTTCAATGATCCACAACTTTGTTCATTAGAATGATCGCTGTGGTTCACCAAAATTGAACTTTGATTGTAATTGGGTGTCTTTATTTTATTAACACAGAGCATCTCTCATCTTATCTCATAAACAAAACGGTCGCGTCGATTAAAAAGAAAACAACATAAGCATCTCTCAACTTAAACCACATCCAAAATCAATCGCCACCTCAATTTTAAAACAACATACAAAAAAGATCGCTAGAGTCCAATCCATATCCGGCGAGTAAATATTAAGCAACAACATTTGAAAGCTTCTATAATGCAGTTGAGCCTCGGCCCGGTGTCCTTACATATATATACATATATATTACAACGTAAACTAAGCATATTAACCGGTGTTCCTCATTCCTGCAGCAATGCCATTGATCGTGATGAGAAGTGCATCCCGAAGTTTATGGTTATCATCATCATGCCTTAGCCTTTGCAGAATCTCAACCTGCAAGAGATTAAGTGGATTAAGATATGGCAACCTGTTTTCAATCAGCCTCCTCAAACTTCGATTGTTGTCCGAGAGTTTCTCATGACCACTAACAATTAGCACAAACTTCTCCGTCGTCTGTAACTCTGACCTCAACTGGGAACCTAGGGCCCTTCTGCTCTCAGAGACAAGCATCTCTTCGTAATGTCTCGCGATGGGAATGTCAGCCTTCGCGACTACCATTTCAATAAGATCAATGGTCGACTGGAAAAAAGGCCATTCCTTGTACATAGCCTTCAGGTCTTCTTGGTACCCCTTGTCACATGCATCCTTGAGGCCAGAACCAACTCCGAGCCATGCAGGGAGCACAAACCTTGTTTGGGTCCAAGCGAAGAGCCATGGAATAGCCCGAAGGTGCCCAATTCCAGTGGACGCCTTCCTACGTGTAGGCCGGCTTCCAATGTTCAGGAATCCAAGCTCAGCCTGAGGAGTGGCCTCCTGGAAATAGCCTAGGAAATCCGGGTTCTCATATACAGTGCTCCGGTAGTAATTGCAGCTCGCCTTGGAGATTTCCTCCATGACATGACGCCATTTCTCCTCTCTAGGCGGGAGTGGAGGATTCATTGTTGCAAGAAGTACAGCCGTCGTATAGATCTCAAGTTGCCTTACTGCTGTCTGGGGAAGACCAAACTTTGCCTGGACCATCTCACCTTGTTCTGTTGACCGAAGGGTTCCCTGCCATTAGAGAGAACATGTTTCTCAGTTGCATTAAGGATGTTTATGAAGATTAACCCATATAAACAAATAAGAAATCACCAAGCTTAATTTTAAAAAAGTATTCATTTTGACTTATGTATGCAAAATGTGAAATAGGCTTTGGCCAGATTGGGCTCAACACAGTGAAGTATTCCACCAGAGCTGACATACCATTACAGAACCAGGAGGCTGTGACTGTATAGCTAGATATGTAGGACCGCCGCCACGACCAATGCTACCACCTCGGCCATGGAAAAGTGTAACTTTAATTCCATACTCTTTACAGGCGGCAACAACGTCCTCTTGAGCCTTGTATAGTTCCCATGCAGCAGTAAATCGCCCAGCATCTTTACCAGAATCAGAGTAACCGACCATAACCTGGATATCATTTGCCAGTTGCCACCCTTAGAGATGAGAACTAGGAAGGGAATAGTAAAGTAAAATATTATCACCTCTTGATGCCCGTTATGGTTCTTTATAATGTGCTCTCTGTACCAATCGATTGACAGTAACTTTCTGATCACAGAGCCAGCTGCTCTGAGATCTTTCACAGTTTCAAACAGAGGGGCAACTCTAAGCCTGTAAAAGGCAAAAGGTATAATTCACACCATTTATGTAGATACTCCTTCCATCATTTGGCTCAGAGTTTGGTTCCTAGATATTTATTACTATTTGTTCTAAGATTCTATCTATTCAGAAACATATTTGCTAGTATAAGTAAATCAGACTGTTCAAATTTCAAGAAACAAATCCCTACATAGCTTCTCTATAACATTTAATCATGCTGAAACTAATAATTAATAATCTTACGTTCCTCCAGGACATAATCTTCCTAGTTCCCCACTGACTGAAAGTCTAGCATCTTTCTGCAACAGTTCTACAGCAAGAACATCGCTTGCCTGCCATTTGCAAGTTCTGCCTTAGGGCAAATATATAAATAGCAAGGTAATAACTAGTGTATGCATTAAATACATTTGAAGCCATTGAAATCACATATGCACCAAATGAGTCACTCCCTAGTTCAGCAGCAACCCTAAAAGTGTCGAGAACCTCTTTCACATCTGAAGTCACCTGAAAAACATCTAATTTTGGATGAATGAGAAACAAATGCTACTCGTTCAATTCGACCATACCAGATACAATTACAAATATCAGCACAAGGAGCATGAGCAATCAAACATGTGCAGAAGGCAAACAATGGACTATTTCTTAATCTCTATTCATTAATAGATCAGTAGGTTACGGTAGATAAGTTAATAAGAAACTTGAAAATTTAAGCTTAAACGCATATTTTCAACATTAGTGGGAGCACAATTTCATAAAAAACAAGTTCTGAAATCCTAGACACGTACTCTTCCTAACAGAGTCAAAGGATATTCTTGCTACATGTTATTTATGTAAAAACAGAGCACTGCAATCGACAACCAGGTTCCTGATAGGGTTGGCAAAATGTTTGATATTTGATTTCAAATATGCTCTGTTATTGTGGTTTACCATAATGCTCAGCATGGTGTTCTTACTGTCAGTGAGATACAGAATCATATATAATCTCCCAAGGTAATTGGGCTGCCAAGAATTCAATCCAACCTCAATGCCACATTATTTAATTTACTTCTTTGTACTGTTTTATTCTATTCTATCAATTGTCAATTACACTGGCTTGGTTTACTAGAGTGGAAAGATAGAAGGGAAAGGAAGGTAGAGGGAATGGATTGTGCTGTTTTCCTCTCCCTCTTCTTCCTCAACCAAACCATTATTGAGGTTTAATGAACCATATCTAGCAAAATAAAACAATTAGGTGGTTTGACCAAGCAATGCATATTCACTTTTATGCACTTAAAGTAGTTCTTCATAATCTCAAATTTTGAAAAATTATAAACTAATCCAGTAACGTAGCTCACCTGATTCATTTTTCCATCGAAGTCTATTCTCAAAAACAGTATCTCGAACATTTATTAGATATAGACGATTAAACATTTTACCACCTTGAACTATTTCAAGATGGCAAACTTTTGTGCCAATATGAAGGAGGTTTTAGTAACTACTCTACAAGAGTATGTAATTTAATAAATAAAGCCTATCAATGAAATTTTGATTGTATCAACATGATCAATGATTAACTAAATTAGAAAGGTAAACCTATTCTCAAGGAATACTTCAAATAGAATTGATGTCATATAAACAGTGATTCAATCGCACAAACAACATTTGAAGATAATGAGCTAGCTACTCAGAAAGTCGACATACTTCTATGCTAAGTGGAATTAGAGGGCGTTTTCCTTTCAGCTCTCTAGCAAAAAATTCCAACTTTTTCTCTTCATCCCATTCAGTGTACAATCCCATGTCTAAGTATTTAGTAACAGCATCTAGAGCTTCAGAGTGTCTGCTGGCTTCCTGGAAAAGGTTAATACACGATTAATATATAATATACCTAACAAATTGCACAACTACTTCCATAATGAAGATAATAAAATTAACAATTAGTACCTGACGTAAATCAAGCTTCATTAAGACCATGCCAAAGGTTGCTACTCTTCTTATCAGATCTGCTAACCGCCCATCAGCAAGAATGCCAGATCCACATGAATGCTTCAAAGAAGTGAACATAGAAGATTGGTGGATGACTGTTGAACAGCATAAGAAAGCTACAAATATTTTATAGAAAGAATAAGAAATGCAAGAGAGACGAGACTAATACCAAAGACTCATAACAAAGAGTAAGTGGTTCAAGAAGTTGCTCTGTAGTTTCATAGTATTCTCTAGGATCGTGTTCAGATGGCAGATCTTCAAGTTGAAGCTCTAGTCGTCTTTGAGTCTTGAGGAGCTAATGTACATGTTGATATAGCATAAAATTAGGTTTGCTACATCTATTAAAACATTGAAAATGATAAAACTCTAACTTTCTTGGGCAAATTAGAGAAACGAACCACATAACTTCTAGCATTTAAGATTATTTATCGAGATGGCATTTAGCAGTATTTGTCGAGATACTGGGCAAGCAAAAAGGTAATACTAACCTTATCTTTGACATTGCCAAGAAAAACCCTATAAGGAGTGAATCCAGGCCGTTGATGCAGGCTAGGTTCTAAAAGCTTCTGAAAATTTGACCTACCTATTTGAGATTCAACAAATAATTTCCTTTGTGCAGGATGCTGACTTGAACTTGACCTATTCAATTTTTGAGACCCTGTTACTGATGACTGGCTAGTAGGGCTAGCTAAAGAACCACCATCTTCAGTTTTTGGCAACAACAAACTCAGTTGAACTGGAGATATTTTATCATTCTGTAGAAAAACAAATAAGTCAGTTGACCTTAATGCATGTGTATCTCTCAAGTTTCAACTGAAGGACGATAGGGTGTCTAATTACCTCAGGATATGAATGAATGAAATCATCCAAACAATATCCATTAAGACTTACCTGACGATTAATGTTGCTTGGAACTTTCACTACAGGATATTCATCACTGCATTCTACATGAAAAATAAACAACCAATGATGATTGTTTCATGACCATAATGCAATAAAAAAAATCAACTGGTATTTTTTCAACTCGTTACACAAGTTAAAAGCATCTTTTTGTAAACAATAATGATTGTTGAATGTTGATACATTGAGCATATACCAAAAGAAAATGTATACAGGGGAAAATGAGAACATAAACCACTTCCTGTTAAAAGTCCATGGTTAAAGCATCTCTCAAATTCGATTGCAAACACTATTCTTTTGCAATTCATAGTATAAGATGATATTGTGTGGAATAAAGCACAATAAGATATCATGATTATTTACCTGTGCAAGCTGGAAGATATGCGCCAGCAGGAAGCTGTGCTGGCAATGCAGATATATGCTGATTTTGATGCTTTAGCAGGGTTTGATTTATGTTTGAATTCCATTTTTCAGAATGCAAGTCTTCTGATTCTGATTCTGCACTTACAAAGTCAAGTATTTACTTTGAAAGAACGGCTACAAAATTTCAACTAATCATTTTATTATTCATTAAACTAATTACTCTTGTGCAGCAGCCTTGTTGCATAAAAACATAGTTTCAACAAAGAATAAGTTATAGGTAGGAAATTTATGTTTCAGCAACAAAAAAAATGCAATTTGAGTAAATTAATATCCATGACATATTTAGCAAACTCTAGCAGATAACTAAGAAAGAGATGCTTAGACGTTTGGCTTCCTGCTTCAGCGCAGGCTTCCACTCAAACAGTATATGTTATTTTATAAATGTATATACACACTCCAAAACCCAGACGCAATCAGAAAATTGATCTGGCCTGGGTTGTGTTTTGTATTTTTAAGTTTTCTCTTTTTTTCTGGATTTTTTCAGTATAAGATATTTATGTGATATATGATATGTGTTAAACAAAGAGTTAGTTGCGATCTCATCGCGAGAAATAAGCTTAATGTCGATGGAAAAAAGTTGGTGCAAAGAAACTTAAGCTATAGAGATTGAAGATCCTAAAAACTAGGTTTAATGAGACCACCTAACTTGCACCAACTAAGTAGATCACTGTGGGGGAACTACCCAATGGATCAGTGCAAGGATGGAGGTTAAGCATACGACTTTTAATGATCCAGTGGAGTAATGTGGTTTACTCTAGAGAGATCACCTATGTGAGAAGAAGTGCGACCGCTTTGAAGAGAATTGAAAGACAATGTTTAGAACTTCTTACCGAACTAAGCATGTTCATGTCAAGTACGAACTCACTCATGAGAACTAAGTTGTCTTGGAGAAATTCCTAGATGAAATATGTCAATGCATACACAGACGACAGAATAGCTCAAGGACATCGCATCTACCGTCAGCTAGTAAGCAAACATGTCTTCATACGGGAGGGTTCAAAAGGTAAAACCTATTTGTCCTACATTGGATTCAACTACCCCGTTGCTATTCATATGGGGGATTGTAGAAAATGTGAATGGAAAAAAAATAGAAAGTAAACTCCATTATGAATGAGACTTTAGTCTCACATGGGAATTTTTAAGGTATCGAGGTTGGTTTATAGTGTATCACAAGCATTGATCTTGTGAACATATGCATGAGAAGAGATTCTCTCTCTCTCACGTGCAACCGCGTAAAGGGGGGTGCAAATCTATGACCGGATTACACTTAACCTAAGATGACTCTTGTGCGAGCACGACCTGCGTGCATCAAATGTCGGGTCAGTCGAGGTAACCTTTGCCCAAGAGAATGAACTTGCGTTAGGGTCTTAGTGCTTAAAGTGCAAAGCGAAGTGCACGCTTTACGATAAAAAATGTAATAACAAAAAGACTATTATATCTATTAAAAGTCTTTGAAAATCCAAATGACAATAAATAAAATATTCTTTGATGAAGCGGTAGATTATTTAAAAAACTAAAAATAAATTAAGTCTTTAAAAATGTGATAGTATCAAATATCAAAATAATCATCTTCATTGTTCAAATCTACGTTATCAGCTACATCACTTGATTTGTATTCATCGGTATCTTCTTCAATTTCATCATCAAGGTTAATCTCTTCTTCGTCTACAAGACCAGTTTGAGCTGCAGATTGCTTGCTTTTCACTAAAGCAGATGGTGATACCCCTTTTGAAGAAGCCACATTTTGAGATTGAAAGCCATACACACTTTCACCAACCCCAGATGCACGTGCTACATCACTCCAACGCAAATCTTCACATACATAGGCAAAATCATTATCATTGTTTTTATCACTGTCATCCAATTTTCCCAACAACCATTCATTAATATCATATAATATGTATAAATAGGATGTTTAATTTCTATATTTAGAAAAGATTAAGATTTATTTATTTATAGTAGTACCGA